>LZPO01066327.1:90566-100817 GCA_001675575.1 Neotoma lepida | reverse complement strand
CAGAAAGATTGTTATTAGTATAATATAGGCACAATTGTGTTCTAATTCCTAATGGATTTTTGGAATAATTACCAAAATCTCAGAAGATCTCACATGTTTGATCACTGCTNAGCTGGGTTGACTCCTTCTGGTGAACCCATCCATCCACCAGGNTGGCAGTAAACCCCTCAATTCNTAGTGGCTGCACAACTGATATTAGAGCATGATGTGGAAGAAGGGTAGATGCTGGTGGTAGTCTAGAAATTATTATCCTGAAATTATGTTTTTNAACTGAAATTAGCAAATTCATCATGGTACAACTGTGGAATAATACTAGAAGGCAAACACATCCATTTTCTTTCCNTAAATTTTTGACTCAGGAAGAAAGAATAATATGACTCCAGTTTAGCTGTGGGTCATATTTCAGGCTATTTATATTTTAATGATATTTTCCAGTTCAAGAGATTTATGTGAGAAATTCAGAGCTAATACTCTGTTCTAAAGTACCCACACNACCTTTGNTCTTGATTTTGTATTTTATAAGACACTCATGGTTCNGGAGTCCTTTTGTTTGTGTTANGTGTTGGGGGTACACGTAGAGGAAGAGGACAAATTTGGGAATCAGTTCTTGGTTTCTAGCCTTGGGTTCTGAGAATAGAACTCAGCTTATCAAGCTCGGTGCAAGCACCTTTACCTGCAGAACCACCTCACCAACCCAATTTTGTATTTTTCTAATTTCCTTTGCAGTGTCTTAATTCTCTATCAGATACCCTGNCGTGCTCCCTTGCTCTGAAAAATATGATGTTGGGAAATAGAGGGTCCTTAGGACAAGACATCACTGAATCTTCCTACTTCTCTGTTGCTCTCACATTAAACCTCTCATCTCCAAGTCTTTCCGAATATATAGCCAGCTTAACTGTCAACAGAGCACACTTTGAAGACGAGGCTCTCTGTACTGTTTGCCCCNTTTCTNCAGATAACTGTTCTGGACTCACTAACGGATCATGACTAGATCTTTTATTTTTGCAGTAATAGAATTAATTTTTTAAACTCAGCATATTATTGCTATGTGAAAAAAGTTTTATTTCATGAAACTTGGCTCTTTGTGTGTGTGTGTGCTAACAGTTAATGAAATATATTTCTTATATTTCTGGTTCATGGTGAAAACAAAACAAGAAAATCTACTGCATTCCTTTCAGCTTGATTGTTCCACTCCGGCNTTTTGTAGAAATCACAGAGGGTCATGCCTACAGGCCGGGTAGATTCTGGGGATCACAACCAACATCTCAGAAGGTTCCCCATATACACCAAGCCACTCTGGATTCCCACTCACTTGGCTTGAGTCATTATGGAGATGGTTTCCTTTACTATTTAAACCATGTCCATCCACCGATGGTAAGTCCCTCATTCCATGGTGGCTGAGTGGATGTCACTGGAAACACGAGGGTGATTCTCCCTCTCNGTGACGTTTCAAACCAGTTAAGGGAAGGTTACACTGAGTGAGCTGNATGAGCATTCTCCTGCATCGGAGCTGGCATTCTTGCACACTGTTGTTAGAGTAGATTCAACAGCAACAGCCCACCTTGATCCCCTCACAGAGGTTGCACCCACCAGGAGACAGCCCTTCTCCCAGCACAGTCTNTGGAGGTTGTAACTTTTACTGACAGTAGCANGCCCCAGAATCCAGTATTATCTTACACTGGAGATGGAAACTCAGAGTGTATTTTTCATTTCCAAAAANTCAAATATATGTCCAAACACAGAATGCTACAGCATAATTATAATTTTCATGTCATCCTCAGATCACTGCCCAGGGGCCCAGAGGTGACTTTGAAAAATCACTCATTTCACAGATTTTCCTNCATATTCTTTCAATACTAAAATAGGTAGAAATCCAGCCTTTGTGTACAAATGGCTATAGAAAGTTTAGGTTTTTTTCCCCTTAAATAGCCAGTTTCAGCATTTGTTGATTGTGGTATCGGTTAAGCGTGAGACATTATGACTGAAGTGTAGGTAAGTATNTATGACTGTTCAGAGATGGGCTACTGTTGGGGATAGGAAGCTGGAGTACCTGGGTTCCCTTGGTAACCCCTGTTTCTAGCTGATTGGATTGTATATCCTCACATGCAATGCCGTCCTCTCAAGCGTCTTTTGAAGACTTTGATAAGATTTATCGTGGGGCAAACTATGGTGATGATTGAAGACATTGTGTGTTTGTCAGAAAAGGGGCTTGGAGTTGTGCAACCTGGAGCTTTAAAAAGTGTCTCAGAGTGCTGCTGTGTCCAAGTCTATGTTTTCCTTTATTCACAGANCCCCGGTTGTTTGCATGNTCGTTGAGTATTACTGCTGTCTACTCTGGATCCCACAGAAGCTTCTCACTGAGGGGGAGAAGTAATAAGGATTTAGTTTAGCGCCTTTTCTTGAGAGTAAATGTTGAAAATATACAATACAGCCATTGGCCTGAATGCAGCTGAGAGCTCAATCAGGATTCAGAACATGCTCTTCCAAACCCTGTCCAGTCCCAAGGTCACCTAATGACTGCCAGTGCCACAGCTATAACAACTACTGTCCCTCAGCTTGCTTTAAAACTCTCATGCATGCACACACACACACACACACACACACACACACATACACACATAGTTGAACACATTCAGAATAAGATTGGAATAAAATCAGTTTCTCACAGCCTCTGCCTTGTGAATGACGTTTAGTGGCAATGTGGGTCACAGAAAATGCTTAGAGGACTTCTAGAGTTCCATTTTTTGATGTGGTGCTGAAGCCAGGAGAGATTGTTATAAAATGAGTTGCTTTTTCACAAGCTCCTGGTAACCCTGCATGCTGATTCCTTTCTCTGATGTCATCCTTGCTGTGGCCTTTTCTGGAACTGTCTGTAAAGGAGAGATAGTTCATGCAGCTTCCGGGCTTTTTTCTTCCCCCTTACCTCTCAGGATTCTTCCTGGAACACTGGATTGGTCCTTATACTGTGGCTTGGGGTGGTTATGTTCAATGACAACTTTTGTTTCATAACTGGATTATAGAGTTCCTTGAGTGAGTCATGCCATTATTTTTGTTAATTAGCAAACGAACTTGAGTATTGTGAGACATGACAGAGTATGCCCACTTGTTCACAATATAGCCAGGGATAGCTGGATGTAAACTTTGTTACATTTATACATGGATACACATGCATATTCCCTGTGTGCTGTAGATCACACAGTAAAGTGTATCTCTCCCTGTGATTTGTAAAGAGGTTTGAAGTCTATTTATACAGACCCAAGTAAAACTTAAACATTATCATTTTAGTCTTTGTTGTCAATCTTTGCTGTTTCAACAATGAAATTTTAGTACAGGTCAAAAAGCAGCTAAGTAGGTGGAAGCTTGGTGTCAGCNTAGTGGGCCTTTATTACCATGTAGGAAGATAAATCACATATCTATGTAGCAAAGTGTAAAGACAGAACAAGAAAAGCAAGCTCTCAGTAGACAGAGCCATGGACTCTTCCCAGTGACCAGACAGGTTCACATATGGAGGTTTGCTCACACAACACCGTGGGATTAATCTGTGCACTTAGAAGTGATACAGTCATTTGTAAATCAAGTTAGGGTCATACGATAGCTGGGATTTTAGGCATTTGCCACCATGCCTGGCTTTTTATGTGGGTGCTGTAGACCAAACTCAGATCCTCTGGCTGGAGTGGCAAACATTTTGCCCACTGAGCCATCTCATCAGCCCCCCACGTCTTAATTAACTGCCATGTTGCTGAGGGCTAATGCTGACCACTGTGGGTTTCAGAATTCCTACCTATAACTAGGGAAGTTTGAATGAAGACAAGAATGTAAAGGTAGTCTGTAAGGATCATGGCTGTCTTTGAACATTAAACTCAGCATCTGCAGCCTGCTGTGCCAGGACGTTTGAAGACGGACCTTCAGCCCTATGGTTCTCTCCAGTAGCCAGCAATGGGCTGCCTGAGATGGCCCCTCAGTCTTTGGGGACAGTTCTGAGCGTGGAACTGCTCAGGCTAAGGGACTATTGAGCAAATGGCAAATGCTCAGGTTAGGGGAGAACCAGGAGTGATAGTCAGACTGTGCACCCTGTTAGCAGAATTTAGAGTTAAGTATGTTCCAGGCACTGTCAGGTGTTATGCTCTGTGTCTTGTGTGTGTACCCCTCTATCTCATCTCACCAGAGCAGGGCACTCCAGTTGCACCCATTATCTCAAACAAGAGAACATGGTTATCTTCAGGTTGAATAGCTAGTTACTAGTTCATCCAGCTTGTTATGACAAAACACTTGAGTCTCAGTGATTTATAAGGTAGACGTGGTACACAATTCCATTGGCTGGATGGTCTAAATGTCATGGTGCCAGCATGCATGTGAGTGCACTCTTCCAGCAGNGAATGAGCTCTGTGCCAGTAAGAGGCCCAAGTGTAAGAAAGCAAAAGAGGGAACATGATAAAAATCCAAAGCAGGATACCAGGGACGTACCAGCTTGCTCTCACTGTAAAACTCCACTCTCTTGGTGGCTAACTTAGGCTAATCTCCCATGGGATGGTCTTAATCCATTCATGAGAGTGGTTGTGATCTAGTCACCTCTCACACAGAAATCAAGCTTCCAGACCAGGGACCTTTTAGGGTTACATTCAAACCAGAGCCAAACCACAGCAGTCCTAAGGCTGTGATGAAGAGCCAGTGTTTCTTCTCCAAAGCCAGGGCATTTGGTAGCTTTGCCAGAGAGCAGGCATGAACACTCAGCCCATTGTTAGGGGATTAGAACTCTTAAGACATTATCAGTATAAATACTATAACCATAGCTTGATATCTCCAAAAGTCAGCTGACCAAAGTTAGGACATTGAGACCTGGCCTTCTCCTGCTAAAGATATTGTTTCTGGACAGCAGCTACCTATCTCTGCCCCTCATCCATACAGCTAGCTTAGAAACCTTCCACACCCAGGAGAAACACAGAAGGCTGTCACTGTCTCTAGCCATGCTTAATATTTACTGGCATAAATCTAGTCCAAATAATTAGACAGCTTGTGGAGGATCTTGACCTTAACTTGTGAGCACAGAAGAGTGATAAAAACAAGTTTGAACAGGAGTACTGAGAATCTTCCTGCTCCAGGAAGGAAGCTGCCCCCTTGGGGTTAATTCCACCTTCACCCCCACACCAGCTCTTGTGCAGCTTTCCCATAGACAATCCAAGAGAAATTCTCTGAAAAGCACATGAAAGTTGGGACACAGATTGTGACTGTTGTGAAATAACTGTTACCCTAACTCTGTGGCTTAGCTAGTATCACAGACCCCAGTGACAGAAGCCGCAGTACAAGGAAGTGGCGCCTCAACTTACTTCTGTGCACCTGTGTCTTGGTGAGGGACTGCAGGTGCACATAGGCCTAGGCCCTGTTGTCCCTGTGTGTGACAGGAGTGAGGCAGGGTACCGTGTCTGTCTTTGAGTCCCAGCTTCCTTAACCCCATAACTAAGTCCTTTCATGTCTGTGAAGACTTGGGCAAANGCTTGGCTCCTGACTTCTCTCTTTAATCTTGTGTGGGCTTGGAACCAATGTTTCCTATACTCAAAAGAAACTGGTGGATCACAACACACGTACTGCTGCTCTGTTTGTGCAATTCTGATTTTACTCTTATCGACATTACTCTCCCTGCTGGAGGACACTATAATCCTGCCCCAAATGCTAGCCCTACAGGTATTTATCTCTGGCCAGCTCTGACTTCTCTCTCTCTCTCTCTCTCTCTGTGTGTGTGTGTGTGTGTGTGTGTGTGTGTGTGTGTGTGTCCTGGATTCTTTCATTCACTCTCTCATCACTACAGCTCTTGAACCCCTTATAGCTCCTCCTCCTTGTTTCTAATACATGACACTCTTTTGTGCTTGGGTCTCTCTCAGGTTTGTAGACACCCTCCAGTGTAACCCACCATCTCCCAGTGAGCCTCTCGCCCACAAGAAGCAGCAGCAATGTCATGTCTCATGTGTAGCACTTATTTGCACCAGCACTGTAAATCCAGCCCTCTCAGCAGCTGGCTTGACCCTGATCCCTGCTCTGGGAGCAGTCAGTGTCTTGCTAAGGGCAGAGGAAATAAGAGGTCTCTTGGCCACTAGATCAGTTGGTCAGCCTGGTCATTTCTGCTGTTTGGACTGCCCTGGGGTGACCGTTATTCTCTCNATATGCTCAGATTGCCAACTGGTTTCATTAGCTGAGTTTACATTTCTTACTTCCCTCTGTTGATTTCTTGTCTGGATCTCTAATACATGACCCAAAGATTGACCCCTGAAGTTGTGGAATCCCTAAAACTTACTGCCAAGACCTTTGGTGCCATGTTCTGCCAGCCCTTCTTGTGCATCTGCTTGGTTAATCACTAGGCTGAACAGCCTACACTATGCCCGATGTACCTGCCATCCTGTGCCATCCTGTGAGAGTCTCTGGTGCCAGCCTGTGCCCTCCTATGAGAGTCTCTGGTACCAGCCTCTACTCTGGCTCTTCTTCCTTTGTCCAGAGTTATGACCATCCCTGGGCACTGGCTTGTGAGCCAGTCTACTGGCTGGACTCTGGACCAGTAGCAGGGCTTTGCGTTAGATTTAACCTATCAGGGAGGTTAGAGTCATGTGACAACTGAGGCATGGGCCTCATTTTTCCTTCTCTCTCCCACTTCTCGTGGTACCTATCACTTAAATGTTATCTTTCTGACCAAGTTTAATCAAGAAACTTGGAGCTCTCATTAANCTGACTTCGGTGCAATTTAGCAAAACGACATTTGCTGATGGAAAAGCAATTTTACCGTGTTTAATTAAGCAGATAAAAATATGAGCATCTCAGTTGTCAAAACTGTTACTGTAGATTTCCTGTGTTCTATGATTTTTTTTTGTAAAAGAAAAATTGTTCACATTATTGCAATTCCATATAGTGAAGAATGGAACAAAGGAAGTGATGCAGGCACTTGAACAGAAAGGTCAGTTGTGTGGTGGGCTGTCCTAGGCCGTGGGGGGAGTGTGAGGCTGCTCTATGCCGAACATTCCTTCATATGAAGACATCAGTCACTCACGTGGAATTTCTCTTCTGATGATTTGGACTGAATGCAATCAGTAGAGGCATGCTGGCTTGTAAACACAGGTGGGCAGTGTGAGGAGGAAGTGAACACTTCACAGACCTCTAACATAAAACCTGTTCTCAGAACCTCTCACTCTTGGCAAGAATCCCTGCTGTTCTGTGTCTTTGAGAGCACAGTTGATTGAGAGAATTAAAAAGAGTGTGCCCGGGGATGATAAAAGCATAGATTCTGGTTAGCCAGGATAGCAACCTGAAATAATGGGCCTGGCTGTTCTGACAAGAGGGAATGAGATCGCAGCTCCGGATCATAATTGCTGGATGTTTACTGCTGAATACAAACACCATGTGAGAGCTCCATGGCCTCCTTGGGATGCTGGAAGTAGAGATGGAGACAGGAGCACAGCCACCTCCTCTGGCTGATGGTTATGAAAGNAGAAAGTAGATTTGCCAAGAAGAAACCATTCTAGCGTTTGTAGCATTTGCATTGAGAGTTGGCCTGTGCNTGAGGAAACTCGGAGAGCAAAGGCCAATGTAATGTTTTGCATAATTCAGACTGACTAAACCTGTAATTCTTGGTAACTGGATTCCTGGTAACTCAGTTTGAATCTTTGGCAAGCCTTGGGATGAAAGAGATTGGCCTCCAGGCTAAGACCAGCAGTCATGTTACTGGGTTACTGATTTTATTTTCTAGTCAGAATGTTTTTTCTCTTAGGTTGGAAACAACAGAGAACTACCCTTGCCCACTTAAGAAAGANAACAATTAGAGTTCCACTGTATTTGAAATCATGGAGTCTGACTTCCCACCTCTCTTCTCTCTAGGGATCTATCTCTATGGTTCTTTCTGCCCCTTTATAACTTGAGCTGCTAATAACTTGTGGCCCACCCAAGTCTCATGGGCCTATATTAATTNGCTGAGCCAAGCAACCAAATCAAATCACTGGTAGCTGGCCAACCTGTGAGTACACTGGGTTNAGGACAATTTCCCAACCTAGATTCCATCAGCTTAGTTTCAGGGTTCAAAGGTCACAGTGGGTTTGCTTATAGTGGTAGAGTCTGCCCGCAGACATGGTTTTGTATATAAATAGGCAGACAGTGTCTCATGTATTTCTGGCCTCCTGCTGCATGAATCCAAACATCCAACTGTTGTGCAAGACAAAGTGCCCTGGGTGAGGAGGCCACAGCATCATTGTCTTTCTTGAAATGTAATGATGATGTTCTTCCTCTCCTTCCTGTTGAAAGGTAGCCTGCCCCGGGGTGAAACGTAACATCATCCAAAGGCTACTGCTGTAGGGAGAGGGAATACTAAGAAGACAAGGGACAAAGGGAAGCCGAAGGGAAAAGGGGAGGAACTGGCTAGAAAACAAACCCTTAGTTTCTATTCAGAAATGTGGTAAGCCGAGCAGTGGTGATGCACGCCTTTAATCCCAGCCCTCAGGAGCCAGAGGCAGGCGGATCTCTGTGAGTTCGAGGCCAGCCTGGTCTACAAAGTGAGTTCCAGGACAGGCAAGACTGTTACACAGAGAAAACCTGTCATGGAAAAAACAAACAAACAAACAAACAAAAACAAAAGGAAAGAAATGTGTTAAGATGTAAGTTAGATTTGGAGGTTGGTGGGAAGGATTGAGGGAGTTAGAGATGGAGGAAGTGGAGTGGACGAATGCACGGTAGCTAACAAGGAAAGGACTTGAGGTGCTGAGCTTGGAAGGCATCACCATTCCAGCCTTGGTCATGGTATTGCCAGAGGGTCATACCAAAACTGGGCTTAGGTCCTTCGGGCCAGGCTGATACTTAACTTTCCCTTTTCCTGAAAGCACTCACTTAGTCATGATAACGAGCAATCGTGGAGGCAGGGCAGCTCAGCGAGCGTGTCAACATCTAACCAGCTGTAGTCAGAGACGTGCAGGAGAAAGTGTGGGCGTGTTCCAGATGTCTTTACTGGCTTGTGTTACGNTAAGGTTCCATTCAAAAGTGNTCAGAGTGGCAGATGGCATTTTGCTATGGGGTCAATTTGTCTGACTCTAAAATGTAACATCATCTCATTCCGCACGCTATGGGGAGGACAGATGGACCGCTTTATTTTGTGTATCTTAATTGTGCTTTTAATGTTAACCATCTCTCCTAATTTGATGCAGACAGTCTGCCTGCAGATCCATGGATGTCAAGGTTCCTAAATACCCAGTCCAGGGCTAAAACTGCACAGATCACCAATCTACCTCTCTTTCCCCACGAACACCCTTTCCCTGCATCTCCATCTCCTCCTCCTCCTCTCTTCTCTGCCTCATCCTTTCCTCCCTAGCTCCTTTCCTTTCTCCCTTCCTTACATTGTGCTGGGGATTGAATACAGGGTCTAACTCTGTGCCCATGCTGGGCAGGCATTCTACCACTGGGTCACATCCCCACCACACCCTTCATTTTTGACTTAAAAATAGTACTTTTAGTGCCAACTGTAGNGACNCACAGCTGTAATTCCAGCACTTGGGAGATGGAGGCCTGATGACCAGGGCTTCAAGGTCATCCCCCAATACATGGCAAGTTTAGATCAGCCTGAACTACAGGAAGACCCGTATCAGTAATGATAATAATAATGATAACAAAAGCAATAATCATTTTCTTAATGGCTGGATTCATCCTACTAAACATAGCTCAGAAGTTTGTCACCTTCATAGACTCCCAGAGTCAGTGTGTCCCATTTACTTTGGACTTCATGTACTACTTCGTTGTAGTGATTTATTACATGATAATCTTCCTTTTCTTCTATCACCTTTCTTCCTGCAGCACCTGGGACCTTTGGCACACAGTCAGTGCTCAGTGAATTCTAGGGGAATCAAGTAAATTGTGGTCAGTACAGTGCAGAATTCACATCCTTCTCCCGGGGGGGGGGGCTATTACATAGGTGACAGCTTCAGAATAGTAGGAGCAATGGAAGATTTGAGGTCNGGAGTCCTGTGTCTATTAAGCTTCTCTTTGTTCTTTCTGAATATATGGCTGTGGCCAAAGTTCTCATGAGCCTGAGTCTTCTCCTATGTAGATAGATAATGGTTCCTGTGAAAATGAAAGGGAGGGGAGCTGCAATAACAGAGTACAGTTTATAAGCAAAATCTTCAGAAAGTAATCCTTCTTAGGTGGGATTGAGGACAAACCTCTTCCTGTGAACCCTGCTCTGCAGCAGACATCACAGAGTTGAAGTTATTCAGTGGGGAACAAGATACTGGACCA
>LZPO01066327.1:72266-84720 GCA_001675575.1 Neotoma lepida | reverse complement strand
CTGTTCTGGCACATTTACAGTGAGAGCCCATCGTGNTTTTGATTTGCATTTCCCTAGCTCCTAATGACATTAGACATCTTCTTACTTGTCTGTCAGCCACGTCTTTTATCTGATGGGTGAACTGCCTGCTTGTGTTATTGGCCTACTTTCTACTTANACTGCTTGGTTTNTCACTGCCGAGTTTTTACATTTGTAAAAATTATNATTATAATGTGTGTGCATGATGGTGGGAGCAGGCACGCCACAGTGCATGTGTCTAGGTCAGAGGACAACCTAGTAGACTTGGTCCTCTCCTTTTATCTTTACACAGGTCTCAGGACAATGGCACAGCTTACTTGATTTTCGTCCTTTCAAGAACATCTTTTGCAAAGTAAAGGTTTTAACTTGGATGCCTAGTTTGTGAATTCATTGTGAGTTCATTTTTGTGTAAAGTGTGAGATTTGTGTTTTCCCTCCCTCCCTCCCTCTCCCCTTCTTTCTTTTTCTGCCTACGGGTACCCTCTGTACCTTTTGTTTAAACAGCTTGGGTTTTTCTGAGATAGTATCTTGTAGGTAGTCCAAGCTGGTCTCAGACTGTCTCTTATACACATCTAGATGTGTATAAGAGACAGCGGGTACCCTCTGTACCTTTTGTTTAAACAGCTTGGGTTTTTCTGAGATAGTATCTTGTAGGTAGTCCAAGCTGGTCTCAGATGTGCAATACCCTCTAGTTTCTCGGCCTCCCAAGTGCCAGGGTTGCAAGCATGTGCTACCAAACTCAGCTAGATGAAGTTATATTTAACGTGCTCTTTATTGCTCCCCAAATAGTATGACTTGAAATATCTGAATATCATGTGATAAAAGCCATAGCAAAAAAGTCAACCATGAAAGCTGTGTCTTTAGGACAAGGCATGAAGGAAGCAGTATGGGACAGGGAGAAAAATCACAGTGGAAAACCAATTGCTCCAATGACATTTCACANTGTCATTGTAATTTATGGAGTAATGTCACACCATTCCATAAATCTGAAAGAAGTTTAATTAATAAAAAATATATAAAATGGTTTATTATTCTGTTCAAATGCTACATTGGACCTAAATAACAAATAATACATGAGATTTATGTCTATTTCTTTTCTGCAAAATCAAATGTCAAAAGTATTTTACACAGGTGGACTGTTAATTAGCTAAATTAGAAGTAATGAAGTATTTTGTTACATTTGAAGTTTTCTTAGTAGGTCTATAATTAATATAGTTTGGGCTGCAAATAACACAGCTGTGTAGATTACATTGAGTGGTTGTTAATTTGTTGTTGACTTTTGTTTTTTATGAAAGAGGACAAGTGGTTTTAATGTTCTTACAAAAGAATGGTACAGAATATAAAAATAAGAAATTTTAAGATATTTGCTCAATTTTTTGAGCTGAAAATTTATACACATTTTATTTGCTCAGTTGTTAAATTGATGANGATACTTAGAAATTTCTTNAAAATGGTATTATTAGCGAGCTTTCCTTAGAAATGTCCTCAGACTGTATGTGTATTCAATATGTAAGATCCAAGTGCTCAGTGTTGCCTAGAGTTAAAGCGGGANTTTCTATACAATGAACTAAAGCTGGGTGGTGNTGGTGCACACCTTTAATCCCAGCACTTGGGAGGCAGAGGCAGGNNGATCTCTNTGAGTTCCAGACCAGCCTGGTCTACAGAGCGAGTTCCAGGGCAGGCTCCAAAGCTATACANTGAAACNCTGTCTTGAAAAAACAACAACACAGAAAAGAGTAAAATAAAATAAAATAAAATGAACTAGGTNGCATATTTTCCTGAAGTCANTGAGAGGAGGTAGAGTCCATGCCAGAGGTGAAGAGGAAAGCCTCCCCACTCCCCAGCCAAGTCCTCTTGCTCTTCTGCAGCCCCTCCTCTGGCTCTGCAGCTTATATCCCTTTGCCAGTTCCATGGTGTTTATTCTTCTCATTACAACTCCTCTTGGCACTGCACTGTTGCATGAGAAATCACTGAGCTTCACAGAGAGGAAAAACAGAGGAAAGTGAACAAACCGGATACTCTGCATGTGTGTGTATTATTTGGGATGAGAGGGAGCTATCAATCAGGACTGAGGTCTATTTTGTTTTGGTGTTCTGGCATCAGTCTAAGACTAAATCCTATCTTGTTTCTAACTTTCTTTCACCACACCACGTCTTCAAGANGCTAAAATGCAGTTGAGCATAGTGGTGCACGCCTTGAATCCCTGCACTCGGGAGGCAGAGGCAGGCAGATCTCTCTGAATTCNAGGTCATGCTGGTCTATATAGTGAGTTCTAGGACAGCTAGAGCTACATAGTGAGACTCTGTCTTGAAAACAAACAAACAAAAACAACAAAAACCAACCAAACAAAAACAAAGGTGCTAAAATGCCAGAATTAATGTGAAAAGTCCAGTTATTTTTCCAAATGTATTACACATTAAACATTTGAATAACAGCTGAATTAACATTTATACTTTAAATATTTGAAGTAGCTTAGATAAGCCAAATCATCAGCTCAACTAACAGGCATTTAGATTGCTTTCTGGAATATGTCATGTGATGTTTTGCTGGGAAGATTCACATTCTTAATTATGTTTGGTTTTCAATGATATTAAAATAACTGCATTTCCTGAGTGCAATTGGATTGTGCCATTAAGGGATGTAATGTTCCTTCATCATCCCAGGCAGCACAGAATCCACTCTGAACAAAACCTGGCCATNAATAATCCACCCAGAAATCAGGTAGATTAAATCATATTCAGAAGCGCCTAGAACAACAGGATTTGAGTTCAGTCTGTGTTCTGCTTAGGCACCTCAAGTCACGATTCTGGGAGGGGGAGGTTTTGCATGTGTTAGCTGAGGCAATGCTTTTGTGAGCCCATGGGAAGGAAAGGNGAAGGGGAGACACTAAAGGAGCCCACTGTGTGGTGCTGCTCAGTCTAGCCGTGTGACCCTGTATCCTTCCCACTGTGCTCTAGGACTACCAAGCATGATGCCACAGTGTCACAGTCTAGCACAGGGCTTCTAGATTTTCTTCACTTGTTCCCCTTTTTCACTTTAGAAAGTTTTACATAACCTCAGATATATAGACATTCAAATCAAACATTTACTGATAATAAATGGTAAGAAAATTAGTATTTGCTGTTGCATTAACTTATTATTTATCTTGTGAGTGAGTGTGTGTGTGTATCAGTGTGGGCATGCTCAAGCCACAGAGCATGNGGAGGACAGAGGACAACTTGTGGACATCAGTTCTCTCCTTCTGCCATGTGGATCCAGGGGATCAAACTCAGGTCGTCAACTTTGACAGCAGGCACCATTACCCACTGAATCATCCCTAAAGCCCAGGAAAATTTAGTCTAGTGGAAGCTGTATCAGTGGCTAAAAGTGCGTGCTACACAAACATAAGGACTTGAATTTGGACCCTAGCACCCCTATAAAAACTGGGCATGGTGGAGTGGTCTTGTAACCAAAGTGCTAGGGGTACAGAGATATTCAGGTCTTGGGGGCTCCCTGGCCTGCCAGCCTTCCCCAACAAGATCTAGCAGTGAAAGAACCTGTCACAAAAAATGAAATGGGGAGTGATAGAGAAAGAGGCGAGATTGGCCTCTGACTTCCGCATGTCTACAGAAAAGTGAACGCACTCATGCATGCATATCTACACATACGCATGGACACACTGCACACATACATTTATTTTAAAACAAGTCTGGTATACATGTAATTTTACCATTCATGGAAGAGGAAAGCAAGTTTTCATACTAGTGAAATGTTGTGCTTGTTATTTTTACATAAAGAAATAAATCTTGGCTGAATATTTGATACTGTGGGGCAAAACACAGTCAATGTTTTCTAGGCTGATTGATGTTTTGATTTCATAATCAACAACGTTGAGACCATTGCTTCACATGGATACATAGTACACAGTGGCAGAAGTGTGTTTAGGGCCATTTCAGAAATTGTTGAAAATCCTGTCAAACTCAAACAGCCATTTTTAAAATCAAGCATTCTAACACAATATAGTCCACAGGTTTGCTAATTTGATCTTTACATACTGAGGAATAACAATAAGAATTGTTATTATATTATTATATTATTATTATAACAATATCAAAACTCCTTGTTTTCTACAATATAACTGTTAGACTTCTATAAGAGCAGAAAACTTCATATGTGCAGTAAAAACACCTCAGTTCATAACATACAATAGTCTTGAATTCTCGTCAAGGTATCTCATTCAGCATTTGTGGTGTTGCATGCCGAGATGGTCTACATACTGCAAAGTAAACNTGCTGTGTCTTCCTAACCAAGGCTGCAGTGAAGTTGCATGATACAACACGGGTGAGTGACAGAAATACCTCAGATTCATTTATTGACTCATTTTTAAATTAATTTTTGGACTTCTTCTCAGAAACATTTTACAGCTGCCAAACCTTTCATCATCCTCACATTCAGTTATGTGATCTATAGTTTATGAANTGGTAAACTGCTGTCACCTCACAGTTCACCAGGCTCTTCTACAGGGACTTAAATGGTACTTAGAAGTGACATCATTTTTGAGTGGTNGGTGGCATAAAATAAGTGCTAAAGGTTCTGGTAAAGTGTGTCCTCTCTGAGAGCTACCTCTCACACTGATGCCAAAGGCAAACCCATGTATAGAACAGAAGGACCATGTGCCCTTTGCCCATGGTCCCTTCTAGTTTGGCATATGCTCCATCTAGTTTGATTGAGCTCTTTTCCCATCAGGCTATAAANCTGATAAATAAATGTAGTTAAAGATATTGCTTAAGCACAGAACATTGACCTTGTTTAGATGGAGCAACTGATCCCCTGTAATAGGTCAAAGGGTAAAGTGTATCCCTGCTTGAGGGAGAACTTACGGGGTGTTTCTAACTCTTCACAGGTGAAGGGACTCTAGCCAGCCCAAGCATGACGAACATGGCTCTGGCAGGCCTTGCCCTTCTCCCCCATTCCCTCTGCCTTGCTAAACCATTAGATTACCTTCCTAAAGCTAGCCACCAAGGTCTCTTCCACTATTTCCCTCTACTCCTCTTCCTGAGCCTGACTACTAAGGTCCAGCTATCAAAGCANTGAAGTCCAGTGATCTAGAGCCCCCTTTTGGCTACCTGAATTAATCAGTCCAATCAAAATTAAACACTTCATCTTAACATGGGGTTTTCCCTTTTACCTTTATAAACTGTCATTTGCCTATGGGCCACATGTGTCTCCTCTCTATCCACACCAGTCCTTTGTCCCTCTGGGGCAAATAAATCTCCTTTGTGCTGAGAACCTAGTCCCTTGAATAGGGGTATGTCGATTGGTTTTAAGTGTTGACAGGACACAGCTTAGAACCTCCTAGGAAGAGACCTGGGGGCCTGTCTTTGGTGATTGTTTTGATTGCTGATGGATATAAGAAGACTCAGTCCACTGTGGGCAACACCATCCCTTGTTTAGGGGTCCTAGACCCTCAGGACTAAGTAAGTCTGAGCAAGCAAAAAGCAAGATGTTTTTTCTTTCTGCTCTTTCTTCTGCATATGATGTTTCCAAGTCCTTGACCCTGTGACTTCCCTACAGGATGAACTGTAACCTGGAGTCATGAGCCACACAAACAAACTCCTTCCTCCCTTCAGCTGCTGCTGTCAGGGTGTTTGTCACAGCCGCAGAAATGGAACTGAAAGGATTGGGGGAGGGAACAAGGGACAGACTTCTAGTTATGAGACTTAGGGAGAGTTTCAGCTTAAGGAACAGGTTTTTTTTCCTCCTCCAATCCCTTGAGTTTTTGTTTTTGTTTTTGTTTTTGTTTTTTAATCTCTCACTGTCATACAAGGAAATAAATATTTGCCAGTCTGAAAAGCCCCCTGTCACGGGCTCTCCCCAGTTTCCTAGCCTTCTTGTCTACAATAATAGTCTTCCAACCTTCATCATCCACTTCACTTCCCTGTGTTGCTATCTCTAGTCCTTTGGCTACAGTCCCCTCTTATCATCCATACTGAATAGGAGAAAGCTTCACCAGAAATTGCAGTCCAGCAGTGCTCTGGTCCTCTGAAGCAGAAACGCTTGATCATCCTGAGTGAAAGCTCTGGACTGTCTACTGCCCAGACCAGCATGGGTAAACAGACACCCTGCTGGCTCTCTGTGTTGTCTGGAGCTCCTTTCTTGAGTCTGATGCAGGAAGCTGGTGGAGAACAGGCCATTCCCACTGCCTTCTCACATATCAGTTCACTGACCTTGGCCACGACCTTATGCTTGTTAAGTAGTGTTGGTGTCCAACCAGAACTCCGCACATGCAACACTATCCCTTTCCTGAGCTTTCACTCTAAGGCTTGGATTCAAGGCAGATGGGTAACCCAGAGGATGCTGAGTGACACTAACTNCTTGGGTTCTAATAAAAATAGGTAACTCAGTGCAGTTAGCTGTGACTCAGCTGGTTAGCATCATAACCTATTACTTTGTCTAAGTGGTAAGAATTGGGATATGAGTGGGTGCTATAAATGTACCTCAACATATACCTGTCTCCCCGTGTTCAGCAATCAGTGTTAGGTGTTTGACATCTGAAAAACCAGAACAGCACCTCCCAACACACACANACACACACACACACACACACACACACACACACACACACACACATCTTGTGATATTTCTAAGGACCGTTCATTTGCAAACACATGAATGTTTACAGGGTAGAATGGGTGTGAGAATATGTTCAGCTAGCAGTGGCCCTATTGTGAAGTCCTTCACTTCTGCTCTTTCTCACGGTTATGACACAATATTTACACTGTGTTTATGTGTTTTTCCAGAGCAGTTGACAGTCATATAAACACACCCAGTTTAGTGATCAAGCCAGAAAATAGATGCCTGTCCCGGTCTGTCCCTGTAAGCTGGCTCCGCAGGGACTGGCAACACACAAGCATTTTGCACATGCCATGTCTATATTGAGAGCTCAGAGCTGTAAAGTCTTGCTTGAATCCAAGTTACCATATGAACCAGTTGGCATAAAAACCCTAAACAAAGTTCAGTGGCTAGCTTGTTCCTTCCATGCAGGCTCCTGGACAGAAATCTAAAGCAGCACACATGCAAACATTGTTTTTCCAGAAAGTGAGTAGATTTTTCAACATGCCTTAAACAGAAGGCCTTCTTCTCTGGTTTCTTTCCTCCCCCTCTCCCTACCCCCCACACCAAGCTTACCTGCAGGGGCGGAAAAAAGTAAAACAAAAGCCCCACCAGAAGATGAGATATTTATATACCGTGGGGCTAAGTTGTATTTCAATTGGGATTTGGGACCTCTTCTCCATGAGGCACACTTGTCTTGGATTTAGGTGAAACAGCAACAGATACTGATTCTCATGGGTCCTAGGGGGGTTGCTCACTTCTCCAAACCTTGTTTGACTCCTCTATTAAACAAGAAATTTAAATGAAACTTATCCTTGACTCAAGAAGGAAATTTAGAAATTTTAGTCTAAGCATGCCAGGAAAATGTAGTATTTTTCAAGACTTGTAAGATCTCAGATAAAACTGGGTGTGGTGACAAAGGCCTGTAATCCTAGCACCCTGACTCAATCAATAAATAAAAATAACTTGAGATCACTTTTTGCTGGTGTTTTGTTTCTTGTTTTTTAGGCTGAGTCTTAGCTGAGGCTCGACTGGAGTTCCTGTGTTACCCCAGCTGGCTTTGAACTCTTGATTTTCCTGTTTCCATCTCCCAGGTGCTAGACCTCCAAACATGAGGCACCTCTCCTGTGGAGCTACAGTAACTTATGGGCAGGCAGTCTGAAAGCAGCAGAAAGTGTTGTAGTGAGTTGGAAGCCGAGGCTGATGTGTGACGCCTCCNGTACAGCNACTCCNGGACAGCTTGGACTGCTGGTATGGGAGCCGTGTGGGTGCTTTGACAACAAATTAGTAGTTCAGTTAACTTGTGCTGAAGGACTCTAGATNATGAGGCATGATGCCAAGTACCATGATATGATGCCTTTGATCTTTGTAGCACTTAATACCTTACAGAGCATTTTCACGTAAGTCATTTCATTTGCTATGGATACAGCTCTGGAATGGCAGGCAAATGTTACCACCATAAGGAAACTGAGGCTCAGCGCTGTCACATAGANCATTGTGACCTCAGTCTGTGTTTCACAGTGACAAGAAATGGGAAAAAAATAAAAGGAAAAAATTTGTGGAAATTATGTATGCAGTATTGAAGGTGATGGTGATTATTTTAAATTTGTTTTTGTTTTTATTAGCTGTGTGTGTGTGTATGTGTGCATATGCCAGCTCATATACCTGGGGGGCGTGCAGGGCATGCCATGTGTATGTGTAAAGATCAGAGGGCAATCTGGGAACCAGTTCTCTCCTTTTACCCTTTTATGAGACAGTTCTTGTCGCTTCTACCACTTGACCATGTTCTCCAAGCCAGCTGGCCCACCAGCTTCCTAGTGATTCTTTGTCTCTACCCCACNTCTTGCCATGGGAGAGAGCTGGGGTTACAGATGCTTGCCATCACATCNCTCTTCTTATGTGGGTCTCGGGGACTGAACTCAGGTGGTCAGGCTTTCAAGGCAAGTGCTTTTACCTGCTGAGTCATCTTTCCAGCCCCTGGGAGTTTTCGATATATACCCAGCANTGTTCTGAGAGTTCATGTGTGTTCACTGATCTAATTCACGTAACAGAGGTCTCAACAACATTCCTTCAGGAAAGGATACATCAGGTTCCATTGGGACCGGATCCTTTTAAAAACTGTTTCATTCANGCATACCTGAAGCAGTTAGAACAAGGTATTTTGAAGACATATTTTATTTTAATCATGTCTGTGTGTATATGTGTGGATCTGGGCATGGGTATGTGCATGTCAGTGCCAGTGCCCTCAGAAGCCAGAGGTGTGGGAGCGCCATGGAGCTGGAGTTACAAGCAATTGTGAGCTACCTGACATGAGTGTCCAGGTCCTCTGCAAGAGCCATGGTCTCTCTTAACCACTGAGTCATCTCTCCAGCCTCCACACACCTTTTAAAATGAATTTCAGGTAGAGAAACTGAGGCATGGCTATTTAAGTTACCTTGTTTAACTAAAATCGTGATCTAATACAAGGTGGATGCAAGGTGTGAGCTAGTAATGATTAAGACTACAAACTATCTACATTAAAAATAAAGCAACCAACCAAAGATAAAGTACATGTATTTTTAAATAAACTTTATTATTTAAAAAACTGCACATATAAAAAGTGTCACCTACTGGAATTAATCAGATCCTAAGTCTACACATCTGAATGAACAGTTAGAACAGCCATCCTGCAGCTGTGGAGTTCACACCAATTTTACATTTTTACTGTCAAATATATTTTTATGCACTTATCCACCACTNAAACCAAAAAGACTGTGACAGNGTTAGAACTAGGAAGACAATTACATGTGGATACAGTGATACAGTGTAACCTGCGGGAAAGAGAACAAGAAACAGTACGTATTGGGGGATGTGGAAGAATTGAATTCAGGGAATGGACACAAGTGCCAAAGAGAATACAAAACTCTGTGTGTGTGTGTGTGTGTGTGTGTGTCTGTGTCTGTGTCTGTGTGTTGAAGGGAAATTTTAAGCCAAGCATGGAAGTGAAAAGCCCTAGACACCCCAAGACCAAGTTTTCAGCACAAAGGAGATTTTATTTGCCCCAGAGGGACAAAGGGCAGGGAATAAGAGACAAGGACAGGAGATACAGGATGAGGGGGAACGAACAAGGGAAAGGGGGAAGGGATATTTGCCATCCCTGTGGGGGGTGGACAAAGGACTGCCGCTGGATAGAGAAGTGACAGATGTGGCCCATGGAAAAATGGCAGTTTATAAAGGTAAAATGGAAAACTCCGTGTTAGGAGGAGGTGTTTAGTTTTAATTGGGCATGGTAATTAGGTGTTTAGTTTTAATTGGGCATGGTAAATAGGTGAGCCAAAGGGGGCTTTTGGTTGCTGGACTTCAATACTTTGACAACTGGACCTTGGTAGTCAGCCTCAGGATGAGGAAGTGGCCAAATAAGGGACTAGAGCTTGGTGACTAGCTTTAGGGATGTAATCTAATTTTTTTAACAAGTCAGAAGGAATGGAGGAGTAGGACCTGTCTCTTATACACATCTAGATGTGTATAAGAGACAGGGGTTTGGATCTTTATGTATTGGTGGTGATCAGGCTTAGAAAATGATTGTTTAATGAATACTCTAATTTTTCCACTTTAAAATTCATTCTGTAAATTTGGATGGAGAGATGGCTTAATGGTTAAGAATCCTTGCTAGGCTGGGAGGTGGTGGCACACACTTTTAATCCCAGATCTTGGGAGCCAGAGGCAGATGGATCTATTTCTGTTTGAGACCAGCCTAGTCTACAGAGTGAGTTCCAGGACAGCCAATGCTACACAGAGAAACTCTGTCTCAAAAAGCAACAAAAAAAGACTCCTGGCTGTGCTGAGCTCAGATCCCAGCAACCACACACACCAGCATTGTTGTGGGCAGAGACAGGAAGATCTCTGTGGATGCTCGGCTTAGCTCCAGGTTCAGTGAGAGCTTTCTTCTTCTGTGCCTTGGAGATTGAACCCAGGCCCTTACGCCTGCTTTACCAATGAGCTGCACATTCTCCCTGCCCAGAGCCCAAAGAAGATTTGTAGCTTGTAGAAAGAAAGGCGTGATAAAATATATATGTAAAAGAAAGACGATGGCTTGTCTTTGAAAGTGAAAATCTAAAACTACAGTCCTGAAGTGAGATTTAGTTTCCCATGAAAGAACTGCAGTGTGATATGTGGCACCTAGTTACACCCAGCAGCTGATACGACTTGACAGCTCACCTGCAAATGAACTGCAAAGGAAGGTTTAGTTTTAAAATGTACTGCATGACCTCAATAATTGAAATATTGAAAGCCTCTTAGCAGAGCACCAATAAATATTTCAGCATAAGAGCTGTAGTTTCTCTCCTGCAGCCTGTGACAATAAACTAATGATCATTTTCATTAATTGTTTACATAACTAATGTCCTGTGTGTNTATATTTTCTTCTTGTTTTATGTTGGCACTCCAGAAAGGAAACCCAACAGTGATTCCTATCTACTTTATAACTTTTGTATGGTAATAAAATTAATAAATATACAACCACTAGAGAAAATTTGAAAGACAAAAATTTTTACTTTAAAATCTCAAAGCTAAGATATTTCCATTTGAGAGGCTTCATATGTTCTTTTATGAAGTCTTTTAGGAACGCAAAAACTTAAATGACGCTTTGTAATTACACACCAGCATGGACTAAAATATAAGCCGATAATGACNTCCTTTTGTGTTTGAGAAGATAGCGACACTGGCTAAGGGGAGAAAGTAAGCCAATGGGTCTTTGAAAGCACCTGCGAGGAACCCTTTTTCCTACAAATCCCTATAGCAAATATATACTTAAGGGTAACAAGCTAAGTATTTGCCCTTTAAGATAAGGAGCAGGTACTGCAAGTCCTAGCTAGTGTAATAAGACAAGAAAATAAAATAAAAGTATATATACATATACATATATACATACATATATATACCTATATACATACACATATATACATATATACATATATGGAGAGAAAGAAGGAAGAAAAACTAAACTGCTCTTTTAAAATGACATGATATTCTGCATGGGAAAATTTCAAAGGATTAACGTTTTCTTACACACACACAAATTTTCAAGAACTAAAAAAGAAATGTAGCAAAGTCCCAGAGCACACTATTCATACACAAAGTCATGAAGACTGGGATTTTTAATCTAGAAAAACCATGTGAAAATAAAGCCATAAAGTGTAGTTAACTGACCTTTGTCAAGGATCTTTAAAAAGCCCTGTATGTTAGTCTTCTCGGCCTGTCTTAACGGGATCCACAGCTAGGCAGCTTAAACCATGAGGGAACATTCACAGATCTAAAGGCTGTGGGTGGGAGATAAGGGTGCCAGTGTGGCTGGATTCTGTTAAGNGAGTAAAAGATAAGCTACAGATGGAGCTAAAATATTTGTAGAACAAATACCTGGTAGATGATTTCTATAAAAAATATCCAAAGAACTCTTAAAACCCAACAAGAAAGGTGAGCCTGGTGGTACACACCTTTAGTCCCAGCATGTGGGAGATAGTGGAAGGCAGATCTCTACATGAATTTGAGGTCTAGCCTGGTCTCCATAGCAAGTTCCAAGATAGCCAGGGTTACATAGAGAGATCTTATCTCAACAAAACAAGAAAACAACAAAGNTTAACAATAAGAAAATAGCATGATTAATAAATTGATTTCTCCGTAAACAAAGCATACAAGTGAAAATAAAAATATAAAAAGATATTTGATGTCATTAGTTGTTANCAAATTACAAATTAAATGAGGGACATAATTTGTCTAATAGGATGGTTGAAATAAAAAGAAAAAGTTACTATCATCTGCTTGGCAAGGATATGAAACGAGAAATTCTTACTGCTAACAGGATGTAAAGT
>LZPO01066327.1:27674-39931 GCA_001675575.1 Neotoma lepida | reverse complement strand
TTGCCCCATACAAGAAAAACTACTCCAGTGCTGTTCATTGGAAACTGTCAGTAGTGAGACAAGCATTTGGTACCCACCCAGAGTTTGGGAAGACATTTCTTCCAAACTGCTAAGACAGAAAAAGAAACAAAGAAGTAATTGCCNTTGATNACAGTATCTTAAAATGAAGACATTTATTCCCTTAACTTTAGTTTTTTGTTTTTGTTGTCTGTTTGTTCGTTTTAAATATCACACTTTCAGTTAATTGTTGAATGGGGNTAGACCAGCAGAGCCATCAGACAGTAGAAGTAATGTATTCATTCTTTCAGAAGTGCCTGCCTCCACGAGGCATCCNCTCNGCTTCATGTATTTCCCGGACTTTAAGCCCTAGTAACAGCAGTNCTTAATGTGACGTTGATGACAGAGGTAGAAAACTGGACATGTTGGTGAAAAGCACACTTTATGGCTTTTAATCAATTCCATATGATATTCACTCTGAGAGACTATCAAGATTTGTGAAGTTAAAAAAAAAACCAATATTTGTGAGGTTCACTTCTGAATCCCAGAATAAATGAGGGGAGGGAGGCAAAGCTTCCCAGATATGGAGGGAAGTCCGTGCCTCCTAACTTCCATGAATATCAGTGCCTGGTGCCATTCATTCAGAGGACAGGATCTTACCACTCCAAACTTGGGCTTGTTTTCATTTTTAAGGAATATTGGAAAATTGTGGAAATGAATGTTTTCTTTTCTNTTTTTCCTTAATACCTCATGGATCCCGACCTTTTCCTTCAGACTGGCTTAGTATGTGTTTCCCTTAAAATTGCTCATTGACCCCAGAATAAGTTTGATTTTCTTTTTCCATGATCTGCTCTAAAGAATTCCGTTAATAGCATACTAAACTGGATTACAACCTCACTGAATAAGTGCTTTGAATTCTGGGCAACCTTGGAATAAAGGGCATAGAGAAAGTAATACTGCCCAGAATGACATCGGGCAAGTTGGGAGAAAGGCGTGGAATGCAGCTATAGGGATGACGGGATCAACATCTCCAAGCAGGTTTATTAGCAATTTAATGGAATATGGTTGTTCAAACACAATAATGGCCTTGGCTGAACTGTCTGTTCTGTTCTTTTTCCCATACTCTTTGGAATGAGTAGAGTGTGAAGGCTGAGCTTTCAACAAGCCTCATGAATTTTAAATCCTCTTTAGTTATAAAACTGGATACACGGCACATAATCAGTGTGGACAAGGAACTGGGTGCCACGGGGTATCAGGTGTCTTCAAGATAATGAGGATTCAGGTTGGCCAGGTGCATTCTGGGTCTGTTCTGCATGTCCAGCTGATTATTTTGCAGTTGTACTTTTGACGTAAGACTTAAAAACCTCATGTCATCGCATCTTACTGATGTCTTGAGACAGCTTCTTTCTTTAGCAGCTAAACATTTCTATTTTGGTTTTTTCTCTTGCTGATTCATGCACATTTAGAGTAGAAGGGATCTGTGAATTCGGAGATAGCTTTGAGTTCTCAGACTTTAATATATATCCTACATGAATCCTTAAGTATTCCCGTAAATGTATGAATATGAAGTTGGTCTCCAAATACATTTACCACAATAAAAGTTTGAATCTGACTTAGGTTAAGTCTTGAATTATTCTAAAATATACTATAGAAAGGTTGCTCACACTTGACATACANTCACAGCAAAATACTGTTTTCAAAGATAATTTTNCAGAAAATCTGAATTAATCCCAGATTAAATACTGTGGATTTATTTTAAATTGCTTTATATTAATTCCATAACTTTGAACTAATTTAAATTTTGTTGTTATTGTGTGAACATGTATGTGTGTGTGTGTGTCTGTGTGTGTGTGTGTGTGTGCCACAGCCCAAGTGTAGAGGTTAGAGAACTTCTCTTGGAAGTCAGTTGTTGAATTCTGATCACCAGGTTTGCACAGCAAGTAACTTCCCTCACAGAGCTATCTCACAGGTCCTGTTTCTACTAATTTGATAACTTTGGAGTGAGGAAACATATTGCTTCTATTGGGAGGTCAGTCCTGAGTATCTAAGAACATACTTTGTTTCATAGTAAAATNCTAAATACACAGCAGTGAGGACACTGTTGAGTTGGATGCCAAAGCTCCCACAAGGTCCTGTTAAAGATGTTTGGAACTGGTCCTGGCCCCATACCAGAAGAGATGAAAGATGGTGCCATGATGACAGGGTCCCTGAGCAGTGGTGGCTGCTTTGATCCTCAGCCCAAATCTCCCACTGTTGCCATGTTGATTGGTGAGGTCACCTCAGCTCAATTCCTCCTCCATGTTGCATTTAAATGTAAAATGTGCATGTTTACAGTTTAATTTATTAGTAGTGTTACCAAATGTGGACCCAGAAGCATACTTAATAGAAATGTCTACAAACTTACGTGACAGAGTGTTAACACAGAGTGGNATGTACACTGGCATATTGTGATAGCAAAGGTTTCTAATGGCTGTTCCCAGTCCAGTCTAAGACAACAACCCAGGAATGCATTGAAGCAATAATGACAGCCTGGGTGGAGTAAGCCATGGGTGTTTGAGCAATAACCCAAACAAAAATAACCCCTGCAGTATANCTTTGAGTAGTCCACTGTCCTGTATCTGGAGGCACACTAGTATTTGGATGTGAGAATGATTTGTATAGTTGTAGAGAGTGAATGCAGTTTTCAGTGTGCAGGCTATTGGTCCTATGTAGTTCTCAACAAGCTTTGGCTGTTGTCTGCCAGTCGTTAGCTCTTTTCATTTTTGCATGTTTCCTTTTATTCTGTCAACTGGCAGACTGTTGCATTCCTGGTTGTTGTTTTCTGCTTGTGTTTGCATTGTGTCAACTGTTAAATGTGTGCACTTTCTCTTTCCTTGTAAGCTTTCTCTTCCTTTCCCCTTGAATATTTGTCAGGATGCTCTTGAGTTCCCTGCACAGATATCCAGGGACTTCTATTACTAAGGAGCCTGCATGTTAGAGTGTGCCCCGCAGTCTAGAAACAGTTAACTACTTTCCAGAATCTCTGAGTTACTGTCCAAGAGAAACCGAAGCAACAAGAAAATCCAGCCTAACTNTATAATGTCAATAAGAAATACTTCAGTCGTGTATTTGCAGAATACTAAAACACACTTGGTTTTGACAAGTATAAACAAATCTGTTCATTGGGGATTCATTCCAGGCTTGAAGATCAACTTATACAATATTACATCCAGCTAAGAAACATCTGAAAACTTCAGAGACTGAGCTCTATTCAGCTGAGTGGGTTTTGCCAGCACATTGTCTGCTTTGCTGGAGTGTGAGGCTTTGTGTTTACAGTGAGCGCATGCCTATTGTGAACTGGAATGCATCTGAGCTGCAATAAATCTACTTGACAGACTGGAGTCCGGCCAGTGCAGCTCTGGTTCAAGGAAAAAGACAATAAATAGGGACAGTGACATTTATGGGAATCAATTTTATCATGTTCTGCCTCACCAGAAGTGTATGTAGATGGTGTTAAAGTCACAATGCATTGAGAATTACTTAGAACCAGACACAAAGTCCCTTCTGTGTGGTATCTTTAGTGGCTCTTCCTCAAATGATGTTTTATTTTAAAATTAGTATTTAGTGATAAGTTGGAAGCAGTATTAAAGGGCCTTCTCTTTCCTGCAGAGGAAAACACTACAAAGGCAAGAAGCTTATCATATTTTTTCAAAAGTAATTTGAGAAAGGCAAAACTCTTTAGCTCAACAATAATTAGTTTTCCTTGCTAAAACATCGACTGGAATGTTTCTGTTGGGAAAANATTATTGCATTTTTCCATTCTCAGTCAGCTAAGGGTGCCCANATTTGATAACAGAAAAGAGAAATTACTCACTGTTTTTGTTACTACCGTGTTAGAACATGGACAACCTTCAAGGACAATGTCCTGAAGCTGTGTGTGTGTGTGTGTGTGTGTGTGTGTGTGTGAAACCAAGGGTCTTGTGCATGCAAGGCAAGTGCTCTATTGTTGAACCATTTCCCCACCCCCTAAAGCTAACTACTTTGTACAACTAGAGTTAAAAATAAACCCTTCCTTGTTACCCATAAAGCTATGATTATTCAACTAGTTTTTAAGCAAGCTATGAATATATGATTAAATATGAGTGTCCGTGCTGCAGCCTGGACTCAGACAGAGCTCCTCAGAATCAATTACTGTGCACTCTAATAACCCTGACTGGAGCCTTTCATAGCCTCTCTATTGAAAGCTTTAGTAGCAACTCACAAAGAAGATGCAGGGTTAGGAAGAAAAAAAGTAAGTACCANTGTTCTAAAAATAAATAAATAAACAATCCCACCCTTCCAAGACCATCCTNCAGAGCATGTTCGGCCCCTAGGCATTCAAAAGCATCAGTTCACAGACCTTGTGAAGGTTTGTAAAAAACTAACAAGTANAGAATTTTTAAAATATTTAAATATAGCATCACCCCCTCCCTCTTAAAATGTATACAGTAGTTACAGAGAATATTCTAATGAAGGATTTCTTAGTCAAGAACCTTACAGAGCTGGAGAGATGGCTTGGAGTTTAAAAGTGCCGGCAGCTCTTTCAGCCNGCCAAAATTCAATTCTCAGCACCCACATGGCAGCTCACAACAGTCTGTAACTCCAGATTTAGGGAACCTGATGTCCTTTTCTGGCTTCTGTGGGCACTGCATGCACATGGCCCACAGACATACATGTGGACACACACATATACACATTAATTAAATAAATACTTTTAAAAGGATGTTTCTTAGCATAGCAAGCATTCGTCTCGTCCAGGGCTACTGTATGGTATGAATATAATTTGGACTGATTGACCCAGAATTTTAATGATGTGTTAGAAAGCTGTACATCCTAAACTGGGTGGTGGTGGCGCATGCCTTTAATCCCAGCACTTGGGAGACAGAGGCAGGCAGATCTCTGTGAGTTCAAGTCCAGCCTGGTCTCAAAGCAAGTTCCAGGACAGCCAGGGCAACACAGAGAAACTCTGTCAAGGAAGGAAGGGAGGGAGTATGGGAGAGTGAGAGGGAGGGAGGGAGAGCGGGAAGGAGGGAGAAAAGAAAGCTGCACNTCCTGGAACATCTTGCCTACTCAATTGATTTGCTGAATAAACTTCATCTTGCATCCTGCTCAAATGATCCCAAGATTCATGGTTTTTGAAAGAATAAAGCTCTGTGCTTCTGTTACAGTTGCACAGCACCTACAAAAGCAACAACAAAGTATCTAGACAATTGGCAAGTCGCACTTGAAGCCTTAAGATGCCTATTACTGCCACAAAGTCCAGTATCATCCATTTATTTGTTTTGAGACCTTTCATCTAGACCAGTGNTTCTCAACCTTCCTAATGCTGTGACCCTTTAATACAGTTCCTCATGTTGTGGTGAGCTCAACCATAAAATTCCTTCATTGCTACTTCCTAACTGTAATTTTGTTACTGTTATAAATCGTAATGTAAATATCTGTGTTTTTCTGATGGTCTAGGCAACCTCTGTGAAAGGGTCATTTGACAACCCCCCCAAAGGGGGTAGGGGCTGGGACCCACAGGTTTAGAACCGCTGATCTAGATCCTGTCTGCACAATCAGAGTGAGGATGCAGTAAGTAGCCCTTCCTACCAAAGGGGGATTTTTTCCAAGCATTGCTACCAGCAGCCACCACTCCCCACAAAGGCAATGAATGAGTGATGCCTACAAGGGTTTCTGCAATGAATGAGCGATGCCTGCATGGTCTGTTCCCTAGAATTTACCTATTGAAAGGCTTAGATAAGGCAGGTTTCTGAGGCCCTTCCTGCAGATCACAGTCTACTTCTTCCCTTCTCTTGGTTGGTAGCTCATTTGCATATCATCCACTCTCATCTTTTTTCTTTCCTGGACTGACAATTATCCTCGCACAAGCCCAGACCAACACATTCAGATTTGTTGACATCTCTCCATTCGAATAGAGAACACTTCAAATTCAACAAGGCCAAAACAGAATTTTTATATCTCTCCACATTTACTGTGCTAACTAGTTTTATGTCAACTTGACACAAGCAGGAGTCACTGGGCAAGAGGGAAGGCTCGGTTGAGAAAATACCTCCAGAAGCTGGGCTGTACGCAAGCCTGTAGGGCATTTTTTAAAATTAGTGATTGATGTGGGACAGCTCACCCCATTGTAGCTGGTGCCATCCTTGGGCTGGTCCTGGGTTCTATAAGAAAGCAGGCTGAGCAAGCCAGTAAGCAGCACTCCTCCATGGCCTCTGCATTGGCTCCTGCCTCCAGGTTCCTGCCCTGTTTGAGTTCCTGTCCTGATGTCCTCCCATGCTGAACAGTGATGATGAAGTGTAAACCTTTCCTCCCCAAGTTGCCTTGGTCATGGTGTTTCACCATAGCAATAATCCACTAATACCTGTCCACCCTCCTTTCAAAACACAAGCCAGATTCAGGCTCGCTATTCATCTCCACTGTCCCCATTGCTGTATGAACTTACACTGTCACCTCCCACTTGGACCATGACAGCTGCCTCTTCACTCACTTCCCCACTTCCATTCGTGTCTTCCTGTTCACTTTCTACAAAGCAGCTATTCAGAATCATCTTCGTACATTAGGTTGTGTCACTCTTCTCCTGCAGGGTCTTCTGTGGCTTCCTACATACTTAAAATTCCAGCCCTGTGTGCTGCTTCACTGGCCTGACCCCTTGCTACACTCCCAATTTTCTAGACTTGTCAGAAGGAAGAACCAAAGTCTGGGGTGGGGAGGGGTCTTAATCAACGGAGAATTATTTCCTCCCAGGTCTGGAGACTAAAAGTCTGAAATAAAGGTTGTCTGCTCAAAGAGCTGCTGCGTTTCTCCTTTGTCTCATTTTTCTTCTTTGTTTTCCTTCTTCATTTAATGTTTATTTATTTACTCAGTGTGTATTTGTGCGTGCACGCGCGCATGCACGCGCGAACACAGACACACACACACACACTGGTCTGTGCATGCACACATGTATGTGTGCAAATCAGAGGATAACTGAAGGAACCAGTCTTTTCCCTCTACCATGTGAGTCCTAGAAATTGAACTCATGTCACAGACAAGCTTGGTGGCAGCTACTTTACTTGCTAAATCATCTCACGAGCCTAAGCTGGTTTCTTCTGAGGTGCTCACCTTGCTTTGCAAGTGGACACTTTCTCTTACTGTCCTTGCATGATTTTGTTCCTTTGTGACTGTGTTCTAAATTCCTTTTCTTGGAGAACCCCAGTCATGGAGGTAGAGGCTCACTAGAATGGCCTCATTTTAGTGGGGCCTGTTCTTACGGCTATATTTTAAACTAATTACCCTTGTAAAAACTATGTCTATGTACAGCCACATTCTGAAGTACTAGAGNTTTTCAGCATGTCAGCTTGGCAGGGACGCAGCTCAGCATGCANTGCTCGCCTTCTCACTCCANGCTCATAGTGCCTACCTTTCTTCACCTTGAACAAGTTGAGCTTGTTCCTGCCTGAAAGCCTCTGCAGTGGCTCCTGGTGGTCTACCGNCTNGCAGTAGGCTCAGCCTTTCTGGTTATTCTGGCCCTGACACAAGAGCCACATTTTCAGAAAGGCTTTTCCTGNCCTCTCACCCATCTTATATTGAGATCTCTTGAAGTAAATCTCTGTCTGGTACTTACTACTATAGGATATTTTTCTGTTTATTATTTATTGCCTGTCCCCTATCTCCCCATCAAAATAGACACAGTGTTCTTCTCTTTTTTGATGTATTCTTGGTCTGATAATAGGACCAAGTNTATTTAAAANAATGAGTCAGTATTTGTAGAATTCCTAGGTAACTGAGTGAAGAAAGTNGTGGATTTGTGATTGTTGAAACAAACAATGGAAAGATACTTCTCTCACTGGNAAGTATTTAAAAATAGAATGAATCTCCTCACCCTTGACNTGTTATAAGGTTGTNTAGACATCATGCCGCTCCATGACTATACCATGGCTTAATAACTTGCATATTTTTGCCTTGTGCATAAGGTTTTTTATTGACATTTCTAGAAATTATGTCTAACTCACAAAGTTGTTCAGCTGTTCATTCAATAAACATGTACAGAGAGTTGTCCAACCCATTTATTACCTTGGCAGTTTGTTCTAGAAGTTAGAGGAGTACACAGAAAGAATATCATCTGTGACTGGAGCCTATAATTGGGGTAGGAGAAGAAATACATAAGAAAGAGTCTGAGACAGGATTGCCATGAGTTTGAGGCCAGACTGGACAGCACAGTGAGTTGTAGGCCAGACTGGGATACAGTGTGAAATTCAAAAGAAAAAAAAACAATTTTGTGTTGTGTGTGTGTGTGTGTGTGTTTGTGTGCGTGCACATGCAAGGTGACACAGCAGGTAAAGACACTGACCATGCAGGCCTGAAGACCTGAGCTCAGTCCCTGGAGCCCACATAGTAGAGGGAGAGAAACAACTCCTGAAAGCTGTCCTCTGAGCTGCACATGTACACCACTCCCCCAAAACAAAAGCTTAATATTTTAAAACTGGGTGGGGGTCTNCTAGGACATCTTAAGACCTGCAATGTATTAATTGTTGACTGAAATTTAAGATATTTCCCATNCTTTAGATCTGTTTGCTTTTATGATACAAATAGCAGTGCACAACTTAACTGAATTCACAGAAAAGCATGGCATTTTGACTGCTGTATCTGTTGCTTGTTTTGGATGGCATGTATAGCAAACTTTTATGGTTCTTAGATTTCTGGAAAATTAGTTCAACATTATAGACACTTGTCATTTTCTTTAAGACACTGAATTTTGCAGGCCTTTTGGCAGCTGACTCTTACTTCCGCTTGGCCTTTGGTGGTAGATCACAACTTTCTTTGTCTTCTAGGCAGAATGTCAGTGGCCCTTAGGCACTCACTACATGCATTGTGACATTATCGTCAACACGGAACAGGAACACTTGAATGTGAATGTGAGATGTCAAGAGGGCTGTTGAGACCAATGGCATTCTCTTTGCTTCTCAAGTGGGAAGCCGAATGNCACTTGGAACCTTCTTCCAGGAGATAGTCTCGGCATGACATCCATATGGAAAGGCTCTGGTAGCTGTGCAGCTTTGTCACTGTTCTGCTCCTGACAGTGAGGAGGATATCTGTTTTAGCTGAGTGGTTTTTCTTACCTTCATGTACTGTGGCCCCAGTGCTTTTCCTTGCCCATTTTTACCCTTCTTTAATACCTCAGACACCTCAGGTCCTGCAGATCTGTGCTGTGATGCACAGGTGAGTGCTAGAATCTCAGCTGGAAATTATGCCACTCAGAACTGCAAGTTACACTTGATCTACAGAACTGAGGAGGCAAAATCCTGCAAATTACTGTTTGTGGGCTTACTCTGGGGAGTGGTTAGAAGTGTCATTTGATCAACATTCTTATTTGCCACTGGAACAGACAGTATCAGTTGAAATCACATCCTACAGAGAATATACTCCGTGTGACAGCAGATGGGCCACCTACTTACAGAAAGGAAAATACCTCCTATTAATAATTATTTCTGTACACAGAGTTAGTGTCTCTTAGTTCGGTGATGGTCTGTTACTAACTCTTTGGATATTACTTGTCAATATTTTTCATATAAGTGAATGAGATTTTTTGCTGTTAGCTGCNGCTAATGGAAAATGCAATAAAATTGATTAGGAAATAAAAGTCCTCATAGAGCAAGAACTGCAACATNCTAGGCTGGTAGATTCAGCCCCCAACGATGTCAGAGGCTGCAGATTCTTCCCATCTGTCTACCCTGTAGCAGCTTGGTCATTGTACCAGTTCCAGGCACCACATCTGTATACACGACATCCAAAGGCAGGTGAGGGGTTTTGTTTCTTCCTATGGCTACGGGAACTACGCAGTGGATTTCCTGTTACTAGCCAAAACTGGGTCACTTGGAAAAGAGATGGGACTGACATGATTGACTTAGACTGGCAGGTACCTGGAGGGATATCTTGATAGCTGTGCAGTGCCAAATCACTTTAAACAGTAGTTGGCACTTAGAAAAAGAGCTTAATAAATTTCACATGTAATTGATAATGGAGCATCTGTCCTACTAATCAGATGAGAGTCCAAGTTGTGATTAATTGATGGATAGGTTCCTCAGTTCTGACTGACATAGATTCTACGTTGAGAAGATGGGATGGTGACGAAGATGCCCTTCTGCAGTTCTGTGTCTTAGGACAAAGACTCCATTTCTTCAGGGGATAAAGCAGAACCCTCCATATGGGAAGGGACTGGCTTTAGTAGTGCAGAACTCCAGGGGAAAGAACCACAGTGGTACCCAGGATTGTAATGTGGGGGAAGACTGAGCAGGAAAGGTAACTGGATCATGAGTATCGGAGTACTGGAATGGAGCTACTTAACTCCTCCTCTCTTGAAAATATTGGTCCTGAGAAATGGGGTAAGGAATGAACCCAGTGTCAATGAAGTCTGTCTGATGTATAGATGTATGAAAATACACAGAGGCTGGAAAGTAAGAGGACCTNGGTTTTCATCTCATAGAAGATCTATCAGCCGGTGATTCACGGGTAATAAAGAAACTGTGATGGACGACTCCAAAAATAAAATACAGTTATCAGTTCACATTAGGCTGACACTCACACACTTTCTTTTCTATCTAGTTGGTTCCTGTTCCAGCAGAGATCTTCTGTTCACCTCTGAGGGCTCCTNTTCTCCCGGAATTTTAAAATTCACTTTTGGCTTTCATCTCATCTTTCCTCTTTCCGTGTACCCAGCCTCTTGCTTCTAATTGAATTTGCTTAAACACCAGAATACTTGATTCAGAAATAACCATCTGGGGTGTTTTCAGTAAACTTGGTGGGAGGAAAATACAATTACACATTTGCAATTGCCAAAAGCAGTTTTGAGAGTACAACTCTTAGAATCTAGAACAGGAAATGACCTCATCTTAAACTCTGCCCCCTCGTATTACAAAGATGGGAAGATTACATAGGTACAGAGATGCTGAATATCCTGATTAATTTTTAGTGCTTGTCACTAGAAATAAATCAGTAAGTTTAGAAATCCCAGAACTCAATGGAGGAAAGATGCAACAGATATTTAAGTCTGTGGGAAATGTTTTAAGAGATCTTAGTCATGTAATGGTTATTTTTAATAAGGATTCAGTAAGAGGGAAAATGAACTGTTTATACAACTGTTGTACATATTAGCTGTTCTATAAATATGAGGAATTCCCAGAATAATCAGAAGATTGAATGACATTTATTTAACTCTTTCTGATAGCTTGAAATACTCAGTTATTGTTTCCAGTTATACAGGCCGTTTTTCTAATACAATAATTCCTTCATTGATTTATTGGAGACTCGGGTGAGCTGTTTAGAGCCTGGCAGTTATCTAAGGCTAGACAGCCTACCAGCAGGGTTAATAGCTAGTGTAAACATTTTGAGTTCTTAACTTAAATGTCACTTCCTCAAAGAGCCCTTGTCTAAATGTGCTTGCCTTGTTTCTCAAACAGGAAGTATCCCACACATGATATTATCATAACAACCAACTATATATGACTTGTGTGATTTGATTTTTGTCACCACAAAGGCACCATGTATGTATATGTGTGTACACAAATACGTATAGATGTATGTGTATATATGACTGGGATAGGGGCAATATCTACTTTTACTAAATTAAAAAGTATTAATATTTGACAACTCCATCCATGCATATAATGTAATTTGGTCATTTTTCTGCCCCTTTACTCTCTCTCATCACTCTCCCACACCCACTGAGCTATTTCTTCTCAACGGGCTGTACTCCTATTTTCATGTCTTTGATTAATTTGTTTGGGGACAATTTGTGATTCACAGAACTTAAATAGTGTGGCTTGCATGAGCATGGGGAGGGACATTTTTACTGCCGTGAGCAACTTCAGAGTGTCCACAGAAGTGAAGAAAATGGCTCTCTCACCCTCAGCAGCCATTAACATCCTCTAGCTCTCCTGAAGGATAAAGCCTCATGAAACTCACCTCCATCCTTGCNGGAATATTTAAGGAGCCAAATTTTGTGCAGGTTACCACAGCTGATATGAGTTTGTGAGTGCAACAGCCATGACATGTTCAGAAGTCAGAATTTCACAGGACTTCTCTCATCCTACAGCTCTGACATTGTGTATGTTCCCTGAACTTTGGAGGGGGCACCATACCTATTTTTTATGGTCACCGGCTACAGTCTATCATGATGTCTAGCTCTCAACAAACATTCATTATTTACTGAATTGAATGAGTAAAAATAGATTGGGGTGACCCAAGGTACACTTTGAAGACAC
>LZPO01066327.1:12124-24219 GCA_001675575.1 Neotoma lepida | reverse complement strand
TCCCATGGATGACATAGTGTGGCTTTGATGCATCAGCAGGTCCCAAGCCAACTGTGCCCTGACGCACTCAAGACATGACATAAGCTTCTCTAGTAGCTTCCTCAGCATTGCCCTCATGCCATACTTCACGTTAGAAGACACAACAAAAATCAGCAACAAAAGAAAGGNAATCATTTCACCATCTGTGAAGCTATGCCACCGCTGCTGAACTCTTTGGCTAGGGAGACAGCGTCATGTTAAGAGCTCTTTTATGTGAGGAGCCGTGCAAGGACTGGGAAAGTTAAGTAGACGTCAAAGACAGTGGTCTAAGTTCAGCTTTCCATGGCTGTAACAAATGCTTGAGATGGTCAACTTGTAAAGAGAAAAGGTTTATTTTGGATCATGATTTCTGAGGTTCCGGTCCAGGATCAGCAGGTTTGTTTGCAGCGTTAACCCAGGCAGGAATGTGTAGGAGTGGTAGGACTGTGTCCTGAGTAGACTTCTTACCCCATGGCTGGGATGTGAAACAGAGGAAGAGGAAGGGACTGAGGNNNCAGTATCTCCTTCAAGGGTGCACACCCCTGTAGCCGGAAGGTTTTCTCTGGTCCCGCCCAGCCCTGCAGTCCCACAGCCACTTATAAAATAATCACTCAGAGGCTTAATATTATTTGCAAACTGTATGGTCTATGGCAGGCTTTTCGCTAGCTAGCTCTTATAACTTAACTCAGTCCATTTCTGTTAATCTATGCATTGACACGTGGTTTCATGGCTTATTGGTACTTTCACATCTTGCTTCTCCTGGTTGGTGGCTCTCAGCATCTGCCCCATTCTCTTTCTTCTCTCTCTCCAGTTCAAATGTACTGTCTAACCTTATTCTGCTTCACCGTTGGTCAAACAGCTTTATTTATCAACCAATCAGAGCAACACATATTCATAGCATACAGAAAGATATCCCATAATACACCCCAAAGTGCCAGGAGACCCCTCCCCCAATAAGCCCAAGCTCAAGCATTCTACTCCCTCCTAAGAGAACCACAATCTGGGAACCAGAGGCCTTTGCAGAACATTCTGAATCCGAAGTATAACAAACACATGAAGTTCCTGGTGACAGCATGTGACAAGACGGAGGGTGGGGTAGACATGCCAGCTACAGACAAGTCAGCTCATTCACAGTCATGTCCATCTGAAGCACTGAGGGAGAAGGGAAGCTCTGCTGACAGAGGCCGATGTGTATCCTAGATGGATACAGCACAGAGTTGCCCATCATGNCTCTCAAGACCATTCATAGCATCAAGAGTGAAGAAGTGAAACCATCTAAATCACGTTGCTGAGAAAGCCCAGTGGAAGTCAAATGTGCACAGGGTCCGCTAGAAAATACTGACGCCGCATAGAACACAGGCCATTAATTGCGGTCATATGGTGAGCTGTTCTGAATGTAGCTTCCCAGGGCAATGCTGTGAGGTTTTATGTTTAATTTGTTTTTACTTTATGTTAAGGAACATTTGGGTGTTTGGTTTTGTTTATATTAAGGCAAGAAAAGGAGAGTTGCTGTTAAAAGATTTGTATGGCGATGAAAGTTAGTATTTGTGTCTTTTCTTTCCTTTTGAAATGTAGCCAGAATTGAAACCAGCAAATGAGTTGAAATAATACCGTAGACTGTGTTTTTTGTGCTCAGTGTGCCAGGCACTGAGCTAGGTGCTTCCAATACATGGTCCCATTTGTGAATCCCATAATCCCTGTGACAGAGAAAACATTACCCCTGTACAGATCAGGAAACCAAGGCTTTGAAGATGCCATTTATCCCAAGTTGTATCACTCCTTCATAGCAGTGTTCAAATCCCTAATAAGGCCATGAGGGCCCCAGAGGATNGAAGAGACAGGATAAGATGATGATATCAGTGTGATGGGACAGATGAGGGGACAGTGAGAGCCCTAGAAGAAGGTAGGAGAGGGTGATGAGAAAGAGAAGAAAGGGATCCAGGCACTGAGAAAGGGAAGGAGCTCTCTAGACTTGATTGGNTCCTTGAGAATGGCTGTGTGCCCATAACCTACTCACACTGTTTTCGTGGCTGATGCCCNTTTATGGGGTTGTGTAACGGACAGTGTTAACTGTCCTAGACAGGAGCTGGAGTCCTGTGGGGACAAGATGGGGGGTGGGAGTGCTGTGAGGGATTATGCTGACTAGGTTAGCTGAAGTAGGAATACCCACCTGAACACAGGCAGCGCCATTCTTTGAGTCTGGATCAAGGGCTGTATACATTAGGAGGTTAACAGCATCCCTGTGTCCTGCTGCTGTGACTTCCCCTCCACCGTAAACTGTAACCTCCAACTGTGGGACAAAATTAGTCCTTTCTCCCTTAAGCTGCTTTGGTGGGGATGTCTCAGCACAACAACAAGAAAGGTTACTGAGGAGACTTTTGGTGGTGGTGGTGGTGGTGGCTGGGTTTGATTCATTGAGTCTCTGTTTTGTTGGCAGTCGGTTGGTTGGTTTGTTTTTAGTCAGGGGAAATCTCTCTGTATAACCCTGGCAGGCCTAGAACTTCACAGGTACCTTAGACTGACCTCAACCACACAATCCTCCTGTCTCCTAACCCTGTCTCTGCCTTTAGAGTGCGAGGATTTAAGACAAGAGACATGGATGCTTCTTTGAGTCCCGTGGGACATCCTACAGATAGGCCCACCTCCCTCTTGGTGTTGTACCTGCTGAAGGTTAGCTCAAAGATTATAAGATTATAAGAAATGGGCCTCAACACACAGCTTCCTGGAGCTGGGAGGAAATAAAATCTGCAAGGTTTTAACATGAACATACTGTCGTTGTAGTGTTCTCTCTGAGTTGGCTTTGTGGGAAGAATTCCTGTTTTATTTTGTGGGAACCCAGATGGAATCTATTGCACAGTTGTAAAACAGGGAAACTTGTCTGAATTTTAGGAAAAGCAACAGCTTTTTTGCTCGTGGGTCAGATTTACAGCCCAAGTGTCTGTCACCATGTACACACAGGCTGGTACTTCACCAAGATAACAAAAGTCATATCTGATATTTATGGTTCGATTACCATTCTGTGTGGTAGGAGCATTACCTAAGTTTAGTGGTCAGGAGGAACTTAAGAAGTTGGTGGTAGCATGAGTAAAAACCCACTTTAAAGATTAGCAGACAGANGCTCAGAATGCACACTAACCCAGACAAAAGAGCTGACTTAGTGACTCAAAGCACTTGTCAGGGGGGCTGGAGAGATGGCTCAGGGGTTAAGAGCACAGGCTGTTCTTCCAGAGGTCATGAGTTCAATTCCCAGTAACCACAGGGTGGCTCACAGCCTCTATAATGAGATCTGATGCCCTCTTCTGGCATGTAGGCAAACATGCAGACAGAACACTGTATATATAATAAATAAAATAAATCTAATAAAGTAAATCTTTCTAAAAAGAAAAAAAAAGCACTTGTCAGTCTTTCAAGTAGAGTCAGGTCATAAGCTAAGGTTTCTCTGATTTTCCTTTTTAATTTCTGATCTCACGTGCTAGCAGGGCCCATTTATTTCAGCCTGTGGAATCAATACTGTTTGCTCTGATGACTTCTCTGAGTGACTTGGAGTTCCACAGCAGAGGTAATGTCTGTGAAAGGTGGAGTTGGTTGCTTTTTCTTCTCTCCCCTCCTAAACCTAAATTAGATCAACATTAGCCATGTCTGTGTAATCAGGCAACAAGCAGATTTTTTTAAAGGTTCATGGTTGGATCTATTGCTATAAAAATTTNCCCTTCTGTCATTACACTGAATGGTCTACTGGCCTGAATAGCTGGCTTGCTCCAGGCTGTGTGTCAGGGCAGTGCTGGGCCTATTGTAAGAGACTGTGTGTGCTTCCCTGGAAATCTGTGCCAGGAGAATTCAGTTCTCAATGGGCAGCCTGCAGGGCTCGGTTTTCTGCTTTGTTAGAAACCTCCCCGGGGTTAGCATCCCCAACTTGATGCTGCACAGCCCTGCACCTCCCAAAACGTCTTCTTCATACGTTTGTCTTTGAAAGTAACCAAGTGNCATCCACATTATGATGTAGATGTCAATATCCATCCCAATGACTGGTGATAAAACAGCAACTCAAGATGTTTTAAAAGGTTCTTTCCTTGCACAAAATCCGGGTTTATTGTAATGTCAGTATACCTAGTTTCACTTTTAAGAGACCACAATATTTTATCCTCTAAAATCGTTTTTCCTTTAGAATTATCATAAATGTCCAATAACTTCTTAACTCTACACACACACTCAGAGTTTTCAAAGGGAAAAAAAATATGTCTTATTACATGATCCTGACTGATCGCTGTTCAAAACCAGGAAAAAATAAAACTTCAATTTTGAACGACAGAGGACTTGAAAGACGGCAGGAAGTATTTTGGAAACCAGTGTGCAATGGTGGAACCCGCCTTGTTTGTCCTTTAACTCTGAANAGTTTGAATAAAGTTCCTCAGTTGAGATGTGTCCTAGTTACAGATAAGCTTTTCCNAGNAGAATCTGTGTTGCTGCTGAATTCCCAGTTATTGAAACATTAAGTTCTGCCAGAGGAGCAGTGTCAGCAATAGAAACAGGGAAACCAGGGCCTGGTTCTCATGCCCTCTCTGGTTACACTCTGTGAATTTTCCAGACACTAAAGCTGACATCAGGAGCAAACACATGTGTGAGCACCTGGGTTCAGCATCTCCCAAGTCATGGTAAAAGTTGTTTTGCACCAGTTTGTATGATATGACAATTCATCTTCCTGTTAAAAGAAGTCACTGGAATATTTACTGTATAAAGACCACTTTGTCCATGGGAATAATTTTTATTGTTGTGAGTCACTCTGTTGTGTGGAAATTTAGCTTGAGTTCCAGGACAAAGATGAGATGATGTGTTTACTTTACTTTATACACTCTGAAATGGTTTTGAATGCATGACTGTCAGTATTGTCAAAGTATTTCCATGTTTGTATTAGTTTAGGAGCAACGTCTATAGCGATGTCTCTTCACTGACAGTCTGCGCTGTATACCCAGCATTTTGGCAGGAATGCCTGCCCAGTGTGATGTGAGCTCTTGCTTTTCTCTTAGCCCTGTTCATGTCTTCTTAATGGATCCTTACCATTTTAAGGGNTGTATAACCCTTAGAAAATATTAAAATTGCTTTTGCTGAGCTACAGGAGGTATGTGAATTAAGTTGTAAGCTTCTGAGGGCACACACCTGTAATCCCAGTACTCAATGACAGAAGTATGAGGGTCATGAGTTCAAGGCCAACCTGGGTTACCTAATGACATGCTGTCTCAAAATAGAATAATTTAAAAAATTAAAAGTAGAGCAAGCCTCCATAGTAATGTTTCCTGATGCCGCCCAGAGCATCTCCATGATAGATAAAGCCTAGACCCAGGGAGTTCCTGACCTTCATTTCCCAATATTCTTTGGTTTGACAACAGTTACTGTATTCATTAAAAATCTCTAGGGAACTAAGTTTTTAGAAACACATGAATATAAATTTTAACAACAAGACAACTTACATTTACTGAGAAGCTTTGGGTAAATGGCATTTTAGAAAATATTTTCAAAGCAACCGATGACTGTCCTTCCAATGACTGAAATGTCGAGTTACTCATCATCACTGTTCCTTCAGTTACTGCTCTCGGTGTGCATGGTCTTAACCATCTAACTTAGGCTTACAGTTAATTCTTGTACTTGCAAGGACAAGAGAACTGGGTGGGCCTCCTGCCTTCTTGGCTTCTCAGGGTCCTAACTGGTCAGCCTCCAACAGTGCCCTAACTAGTTCACTTTCTTAGGCAGGAAGAGACTATGCTATTAGTCAACCTTACACTACAAGGAACTGAACAGACTTTGTTTTGTTCTTGAGNCACTGTATCATTCTATATACCAGGCTGGCCTTGAACTCACAAGCAGTGTTCCTGAGTTAACCTCTGAAGTGCTAGGANCCCAGGCGTGAGCCACCACCCCCAACTCTTTAAACAAGTGCTTTCTAGCAAATAATTTCTCCTCTTAGAAATAANCATGACTAGTCATGCTGTCTCCTATATATCTATACAATATGCACTTTTTATATCCACAAGAATGAGTGTNTGTGTGTGTATGTGTGTGTGTGTGTGTGTGTGTGTGTGTGTGTGTGTGTATGTGATTTGGTGCTGAGTTGTGGAGAGTCGATTTTACACATTAGGAAGTGGTCAGTATTGACGTGAATTGTTTTCTTTTCAAAAGGTTGACATGATGAAAGAGGCTTTGGAAAAACTTCAGCTCAACATAGTAGAGATGAAAGACGAAAATGCAACCTTAGATGGTGGTGATGTCTTGTTCACAGGTATACGTACATTGATTTTCTATTCTAGTACCTGACTCATACTTGCTTGTTTCCTTAATATGTTTCTTTAGTCATCAAATTAATAGATGCTAAGCACAAGGATCTGAAAAAGTTCAGAAAATCACAGTGAAGAAGAAAGAATGACCTTCCATTTGGAGATAATCACTGTAATGTTTAGATGCATTTCATGCTTCTTAGCAGTTCAGGTCCTTTTAACTATAACATTCATGTGCATAATTGTTATTCTTTGTAGGAATATTACTGATGTGTATCATATTTTCTATAATTGAGTTTTATGTTGCGTAGTATTTCCATTGTGTAACCATATACCAGGTTTGTACTTAAAAATTCTTAATTCAAAATTAACATCATTTACAAATAATTTCTTTCCAGATAGAAAGATGAATTCAAATCAATTTCTATGCAAATTCTATGCAAATTGATTTGGCTTTGTGTCAGCATAAGTCAGTAAAATATGAATGTTAGTATTATTATTGAGCTAACCAAAATCCATATAAGATGGCTACTAAAGAAACAATAATTATAGCATTTAACCTTTCCACTTCTTTATGGTGATGGATTATTAAGTAAAATCTCCATCCTCAGACTCATTCTGGTTATACTAAAGAGCAAGATGATTACTAGAATTTTAATTTATAGTGTGATTTTGTTTGCCCCTAAATGCCAAAGAATTTCACCACCATAGTTCAAGTACAGACGGTGGTCCTGGAGAGCTAGAGAAAGCAGCCTCAAGTGACCCATTGAAAGCACCAGACCCCTTGGAAGTGAGTCTGAGTCCCGCTCATGAATCCCATATGTATGTAGGCAAAGTATAGCCCCCCCCCGCCTTGTTGTTTAGAAAATGTCTCGTATTACTAAGATTTAGATTTAATGAATGTTCCTGGAGAAGGAGGAATGGGAGGAGGAAGCAGCTTTATTGTGTGACATTTTAGTGTCTTCTTGCTTNATGTCCTATACCTGTGGTGGGAGCCATTGTATTGCCCATCTCCAAGGGGTGATATTCAAACCATGGCTTTTGTGAATAGCATCCCNGGAAGCTGTGCTGTGTGCAGCCCAGCTAGCACTNCCTGACATAGGCAAGGGCCCTGCCTCTGGAGTTTGGGCTGCATGTACCTTGAGCCCTCAGAACATAGAATGAGGAGTCCAGGGAACTGACTGTACATTCGTAGCTCTGGGTATGTCCAAGCCAACTCAGCCATTCTCTAAATCTTCCCAGTAAGATCCCCTTAGAATGGTCTCCATGCCTCTCATAGACAGTATTTTCATTCTTTTTACAGACGAGAGCAGCAGCCTGTTTCCTCTTAGAAAGTGGGCTTCTATGAACACTAGATGTGTAAATCACACCTCCTTACAGTGCAGAGCTGATCCAATCAGCTCATGCACAGTAACACCTCACACATACACACCACACACACGTGTGGGCCGCACCATACGTCAGGCATCTCTTCCTTTGGTCAAAGTTCTTTCCATGGCACATCAAGCCCCTTGTCTCTGCCTCACTGAACATGGTGCCTTACCCTTGACACTGTCTGGGCCTTTCTTTTCACATTCGGTAAGTTCACATCTTAAGAGTTATTTTATTCAAAACTGAGATAAGGGACTGGGGAGATGACCCGATGAGCAAAGCACTTGCCACTCAAGGGTGAGGACCTGAGCTANAANCCCCAGAAGCCACATAAAGCCAGAAATAGGACTACACCTCTGTAGTGTGTCTACAGTGTNATGAGAAACAGATAGGAGAGCCCCAGAAGCTGGGGGCTGGCGGGCTTGGCTTGCACGGTGATGANCAAGAGACCCCACCTTATGCAGGGTGGTTAGTTCAAGGACCAACAACCCAAGGTTGTCCTCTGAGCTCCACACTTGCACCTCCGTTATCTGCCCCCAGGCCTCCCTCCATTTCTCCTTTGATAAAACATAAAATGTATCATTTTTCCCATTTTTAAGTGTAAAATTCATGAACCATCAGTTACATTCCCAATATATGCAAGTTTGCCTCTCAGTTTTTAGATCCGGCAGAGCTGGATAACTAACAGAGCCTGTAGCACTTCCTGCATGCTCTCTGCCCCCTTCTTTCCATGAGTCAAAGCTTCATTAATAATTTATCAGGAAACGGACAGAAGGAGAGCTACTTTCCAATTCCACTTCCTGCTGGGAAATCTGTCAGTCATGAAAGCAGCTACTGGCAAAAAATTGTTTCCACTTCATTTCCCTTCAATAGATAACATCAATTTGTCCCCTTTTCATTTATTTTGTGAAATATAAATTTCATATAACTGAGTTATAAATGTGTATGTGCTGTTTAAAGACCAATAATAAAGTAAGCGCTTGCATGCCCACCCCTGGCTTATTAAACAGAATCCTGCCAGGACCACAGAAACCCCNTGTGGTCCCCTCATCCTGCCTCAGGATTCTCTTCACTGTCTGTAGATCATTTCTTGATCTTCCTTTGGAGTTTGTCTCAGTATATGTATTTCTAAGCTATATGATATTTAATGTTTTTGCTCTTCTTGTAAGTTCCTATTGCTGTAGTATCCTTGATATGAATTCTTGTGTGATTTTTCTACTTTTGACCTAAGTTGGTAGATGTAAATGTAGTAATTTTCTATGTTGAGCAGTATTTTGTAGAAAGGAATATACCACCAAATATTTACTCATTTTGCTAGTGGTGTGTAGTGTGGGTGCTTCTTGAATTTTGTCTGTTATTATTGTCAACACTGCTATGTCTGTCCCTGTGTGTCTTCTGGGCTCATGGATAAGAGCTATTCTGTAAGGTCAACACTTGGATTCAAGGTTATCAGGTAAACTCTTTGCTGCTTCAGTGTGATGATTATATGATTTTCCTTTTCCATCTCAACTTTCTGATACTTGATGGGTCTTGCATATTAGGGATAAAATCAACCCATCATTATTCACTTCTTCATACAGGGTTGGATTTAGTTTGCTAATGTATCTAAAACTTTTGTTTCCATGGACTATACTTTTTCTTTGTTTTCCTCTTCTGGTTTTGGTAAAACTGCTATATTACCCTCAAAATATTGTATAGGGGGATGCTTTGTATTTTTCTGTTCTCTGGAATCAGTATGATTTATATTGCATATCCCTTCCTGGCACTTTATTAGTGGGGAGATTTTAGCCTGATTCANTTACTTTAATGATTGTATGACTGTTTAGACTTTCCTGGGCCCATATTGGTGAGTCTCATTTTCTGATTTTATCTCTTTTACCTCAGTTTTCAAAATGTTGGTTATGAAATCATTCTTAATGTCTCTTCAGACTTCATAGCCATCATAACTAGACTCCCTTTTCATTTGCCATGCTTGTGCCTTCCTGCCTCCCTCGGTTTCCTCCCCCTACAGAAGTTTCTCAATTGTATTACTGTCTTCAAAGGANTAAATATTGGCTTTTGTGAACTCTTTCTCTTATGTTTATTTTATCTTTCTTTGTTTCTTTCTTTCAAATTTCCCTATTTATACTCTATCCCTTTTTTCTCTACATAGTCAATTGGCATTTTGTCTTATCAATTTTGAAATTTACATTTCTCTAATGTATAATTTCCCTTCAAATACTACTTTAATTAAATCTTTTTTTCTTCTTTCTCTTTTTTCTACTTTTTGTTTGTTTGTTTGTTTGTTTGCTTATTTAAGACAAGATCTTATGTAGCCCAGGCTAGCTTCAAATTCACTGTATAGTTGATGATGAGCTTGAATTCCCAATCCTCCTGCCTCTACCTCCCCAGTACTAGAATTACAGACTTAATCTACCATACCCAGTGATAATCTCTGTGTGATGTATTTCTAATACCATTTAGTTCTAAATGTTTCCTAAATTTCTGTTATGATTTGGTCATTGACTCATTAGTAGATAACAATGGATTTATTTTTAGTGTGGCCATTCTTAGGTCTGTAGACTACCCACTCTACTGTAGCTATAGAAGGGAAAGCATTTAGCCTATATTTCCTTTATAAATTATATTTCAAGTAGATCAATTTTTGTCTTCTTAAAATATTAAATGTAAATGCAGATCTCTAATAAAAAAGTGAGACTAAAACCACTGTGTGGCAGCTTAGTGGGAAAAAGTAAGGGACTTGATCATTCTAGTCCTACCTCACTGAAATGTTTGTTACCATGGTCACATGTTTTGTGTGAACCAATGGACATGTGGACCTCTCTGGAAAAGAGAAAACAGAATTAACTGTCTCTTGGAAACTATTATTTACTGACAATACAGAGTAAAGGAACAGTGTAAATGCTAAATGGTGTTAGGAAGCCAGCAGCCAAATCTGGATCAGAGGACTGTGGATTTGAGGAAAGCCCTGGTTTCTAATAAGTCAATGAGGTAGGAAAGGAAATTTGATATAGTTATTTGCACATTTTGTGAGTTTTTAAAATTTTTTTCATACACTATATTTTGGTCATATCCTTTCCCTCCCCCAAGTCCTTCCAGAATTATTTAATTATTACCATTTCATGTGTATGANTGTTTTGTCTGCGTGCATGCCTGTGTACCACATGCATGCCTGGTACCTGTGGAGACCAGAAGAGGACATTGGATTCCCCAGGAGCACATTGTTAAGATTTCTTGAGTGCAGCATCCCTGTCATAGAAAACACTATCTCCCAACAGACATCCTATTCCTCTGGCTCTTACAGTCTTCCAGCCCATCCTCTGAGATGTTCCCTNAGCCATAGGTATAGGGGTTGTGTTGTATATTTATAGCCACTTTAAGGCTACAGTAAAGAAGTAGTGAGTCCCCTTACATATCTGGACAGCCACCACCATACATTGCCAGACATTTTTCATCTTCCCAAGCTGCAACTCCATCCCCATTCAGCAACCACTACCCATTTACCCCTTTTCCCAGCTCCTAGAAACTGATATGCTAATTTCTGTCTCGGAGTTTGAAAGGCTTATTTAAGGGCGGTCATTTAATCAGTTTTGGAAGAAGAACGGGACTCTCTTTGGAGGAGCTCTCCCAATGGAGAAGAGAACTGTATAATACTCTAAGATGACTATTATAGATGAAGAAACAGTGTACAGTCCTCAGGGCCACCGACTCATTATGTTCCTTCACATCTATTATAGGCAGAGAATTTTTTGTGGGCCTTTCCAAAAGGACAAACCAACGAGGTGCTGAAATCTTGGCTGATACTTTTAAGGTAGGTGAACGATCGCTTATGCCTGGCTCAGAGTAATTGCTTAATAAATATTCATAGCCCCATTGAATCAATATGTCATGAGTAATTGTGTTTATATTTCACCAGCTTTAAAATATTATTCTTAGTATTTGTACATTTGCTAGACATTTTAAAGTCTATTAAATTCAAATTTCTCAGTAATTAGGATCCATTGAGCTCTCTCTTTCTCTCAGAAAGTTAGTGTGTTCACCTTCTCGCTTTTCCAAAGATATAATCATACAGATACTAGCACACGTTCCTGTACATAGTCATACAGACACTAACACACGTTCCTATACATAGTCATACAGACACTAGCACACGTTCCTGTGCATAGTCATACAGACACTAACACACGTTCCTGTGCATAGTCATACAGACACTAACACACGTTCCTGTACATAGTCATACAGACACTAACACACGTTCCTGTACATAGTCATACAGACACTAACACATGTTCCTGTACATAGTCATACTTTTAAAAAATAAAGTCTAGAGACACAGCTATGTCTGATATGAAATGTGATTTTCAGATTAGAGTGTGGGATCTTCTCTGCTGGCTGCTTACTGTGTGCTGAAAACTGCATATTACATATGCCTTCCCTCGA
>LZPO01066326.1:377749-394755 GCA_001675575.1 Neotoma lepida | reverse complement strand
GGAGGGAAGGAAGGAAAGAGGGAAGGAAGGAAGGAAAGAGAAAGAAGGGAGGGAGGGAGATATTTAAGAATAAAGCTTGACTACATGCTATATTTTTAATGAGTTCTTAACTAATAAAGGACTGCAGAGTCTGTGGCCCTGAGCTCTCTGAGGAAACAGTCAGCTGTAGCTAAGTTTATCCAAAGGGAGGGGAGAGTGGTGTTGGTCAATAGTAATCAGGGAGTACAAATTGGCCAGCAAAGTTTTTGTTCCCACCCTCTTTCTGCTGTACTACATTGAGCCTAGTGAGAATCCCTGCAGTAGGTTGTCTGGGTACCCCAGACCTCACGTGATGACAGGGAATGGCTTAGATGATATTATTTTTCTATGTAACCCTTGAGTTTCACAATTTCCTAGAGGTTGGGAATTCTCAAGTTGACTGCACCTCATTTGATGAGAAAGTAGAGATGAAGTTGATGATTAATTAATTTTAGAAGGAAATAGATTCAGTGCTTCATTCTCTCTTCAGATTGTTAGCTCTTCTATTTGCGTGGAGTCCTAACAGACTCCTAGAGTTGTTAAGGTTTTATGATCTGATAACAATAGGTAAGACAGTATTTTGCACAGAGCTTGGGGTCTTCTGGGTGTAAATACCACCCCCAGTTGCTTGAAATTGTTTAGATTCTGTTGCAAGTCTCAGCTTTATCTGGTGACTCAGCAGGGTAGGTTATAGAGTTCTCCTAACAAGGCACCACTTGCCACTGAACATGGAGCCTTCAAGATGTACTTAACCTTGATGGAGGGAAACCTTGTATCTAATAAACAGGAATAAAAATTCCAAATTACTGCAAAGCACTGCAGCAGGCGAGCTAGAATTCCAGTCATATAAAACCTCTGTTTACAGTAAGGTGATGTCATGAATCACAATGACACTCTAAGGACTCAACTACCTACCTAGTCACATTCCGTCTATTTATATTATATAATCTCATTTTCATACAAGCTTATTACACATATTAAAGCCATACTTTTCCTTGTACAGGCAAGATCCATTGATAAAACAATGACATGAACTAACACCCTTCCTAAATAAAGTTGCGCCAGTACCACCGCATGTTAATGGACCTATTTCATTGTTAATGTGACTGACTGCTTATTGATTCTTGCAGGAACCCAGCAAGGGCTTCAGAGTACAATTTAGTTTGGAGAGCTCTGGGCCCAACATCTATGCTCAATTACAACTTTCAGAAGGAACGATCAATAAAATTTAAATTGCTTATGGTAATCACAACTTCAAATCATTGGGATCAGCATAAGCAATCTGCTGACCCCAGCCAAGCTCCTAAATTGAAACCTGTAATGAGTGGTCATTTAGTTTGGGTCCATTCATATTATTTTGCAGGCAGGTGATGAACAATTAAAGATCAGCCTGCACCTTCCCCACACAACATTCCCATCTGTATTCCCAAAGTATTAATATGCAGTAACCCTCAGGTTCACGCTTTCCCACTTCTTTAATGGGTATTCTGTATGAATAAGCAATTATATTTTCTATTAAACAATTTCAGTGTAATTGAATTAGCAGTTATAATATTGCTAGGGCAAGCAAAAGCTTTCCTAGGGAAAAATTAAGTGATATTGGGTAGTGCAAATTAATTTATAGAACTGAAAAATGTAACCAATTAAATAGAATTGCCTCAGCCTCCCCCTCCTCCAAAATACAATTAAGCAGCACATTGTTTCAAAGAGTATGTTTCAGAGCAATTTGTTTTCAATCATAATAGCTGTTTTTCATTCATTATGAAAAGCTGTCTATTATAATGAAAATTTCATAGGCAGTTTTCCTTGACAAAGCAGGTTGCAAGTTTAAACAAAGATAGCCTGCAGATGACTTCCTTGATACGGAGTCACCTTAGAATTACATTTTAATAAATCATTGAAAATAAATCTTCTGCATTACAGCNTGAAGGGTTAGAGAAAGAAAAAGCAAATAGAGAGAAACAAATCAATGGAAATCTCCTGCTGCCAATATAATAATAGATGGACCGATGCTACTACCTAAGTGTATTACACTCACACACAGCCAAAGAGGAAATGTAAGACAAATATCACGGAAGTCAACTGTCACACGTGAAAGCTAAGGAATAATCCCATCTTTACCATTCATCATTCCCACTCCAACTACTTGGCTGAATTATAAACCAGGGTGTTTATTTCGCTTTTCCCCCAGCCAATTGAGATGGTCATCTTTTGGATAACTGCTAAGGTTTGAAGCACAGTTTCAAGTTTTTCCATAGCAAAATATGAACATATATATATATATATATATATATGCATACAATGTGAGTAGTGTAAACCCACATGATATGTGTACATATCTTTTGAAAGCAGTTTAAAATTACTCAGAGCATTTCTAAGTATCTAAAAAGTAGGCACTATAAGACATTAGTAGTCAATATGGCTCATAAACCTGATGTGACATCTTTTATTAATGCCTAGATATGGAAAGATCAGTGCAGAAGCTGTGAGTCTCTCCACAGGAATTCCACACAAAGGATGGGCCAGATACCTCAGAGGAAGGACAAACTACAAGGTGTTCATGTAGGNGGGAGAGGTCAGGTTGAAAGTGTGGGTACAGGGAGGAGGGCCAGAAAGAGCAGAGAGGACCACCCTGGGGAGTGCTGCAGGGCCTCTGTTATCTTGCACCTGCTTCCTTCCAGACCAGTAGGTGGTCACTGGAACTCAGGGAGAATGGAGAGGAAAGTGAGGGCTATCAGGACTTAGAATCTGAAGGGACAGAATCTTAGAGTTCATTATTTGAGAACAGAGGGAGGGAGAGGACTTGGGATAGGTAAATTTTTCATTTGGGGAAAAATGGAGAAGGCTGATAATACTATCTAGGAGTTATAAAACATAAATTGAGAAGTTTGGAAGAGAGGTGACTTATGTACACGTATATGTGAAGTGTGTTATATGTGTGTGTTAATCAAGAATATTTCCAACACCCTGAATTAGGTTAATACTGTTTGCTCTACCTCTGGCAAGATGATAGTGACTGAAAACTACTCAACATAGAAGTGAAGGCTGATGTTTCCTAGGTAAGCTTATCTTCACATATCCTCCAGAGTTTTAATTTAACATGTGTAATTATGTTAATATTATATATAATAATTAACATGCATGAGTAGGGTTCACCATCTGCATATAATACATACTAACCAAATGCAGCCTTGGATTTGGGCCATTGTTGAGGGGTGTAGAGTCTGTTCTTGTGAAGAATTTAAAAAATTTGGATCCAATACTACAGCTGTCTTTGGTTAGATATAAGATTTAAAGACATGCATTAATCCTTTTAAAATATAGGATAATGGTGGGTATATTGTATCTTTTCTTCATCTTCAGGACTCTCATGATGGACATCATGAGTAACAGTGTGTGGTTATAGCATATCCCTCCTAGCCCCCAGAGAATATGTGGCATGATTACATTCCTTTAAAAAATAGGAAAAGTAGTGAAAATAAATATTTTTAGGGCTAAATTTTAAGAGCTTAATGAACTATTTTCATTTTTAAACTATGAAGGCATAGGGCCTAGCATGAAATTAGAGTAGAAATAGTTAATTCTAAATGTATCTCTATATCTGAAATGAAATGTACATAGAAGTCGATACGTTTAAGTGTCTGTATATCTAGCTACATAGTTTGTATCAGTTGTATTTTTTTAGTATTCAACAACATTGATGAACATAGTTTGTCTTTTAATAATCAATTGATCTACATACACAAATACAAGCATCAAATCAATTCATGCATACTCTATCTACTTTACTGTTAATATTTTAAATTATTTTTTATTTTATTTTATGTGTATGTGTCTTTTACCTGCATGTATGCCTACACACGTGTGTGCAGTGCTTGTGGAGGTCACATGTTGTCATTTATTGCAGAACAAACCCTGGTAATAGGAACTTAGAAGGTTTCCTCTCAGTGTGAGGTTTTGTTCAGAGCCATNTTCCTTCATGTTCCTCCTAGTGGTGGCTGTCTGATTTCCTTTTCTTGATTCACACACTTCCCAAGTGCTTTCCTACCTTGCTGTCCAAAGTTACTGACTATGATTTGCACTAACTGCAAGTTTCCCAGTGGCTCAGTTTTGATGCTCTAGGCTTTCCCTAATGCACCTTTACCCAGAGAGCTTTGCTGCTCACAGGGAAAATCGTGTCTATGATGATTTATCTTTGACATCCTCATCTTTAGTTTTATAAGTTAGTATTTCTAGTCAAAATTAAAATAGGTAAGATAGATAAGAGAGATTAGATCATTGCTGTTTAATAATTTGGCATATATCCTTGCAAAGCTTACGGAGTTTTGTCTATAACAATGTGTAGTACCAACATTAAAATCTTGTTAATTTAACTTGACCACCTTGCTGTGGAATATTTGTTTATAATGTGAAGATGTGCCTTTTTCTAAGGCACCTTCTAATTGGTTTAATAAAGAGCTGAATGGCCAGTAGCTAGACAAAAAGAGGTTAAGTTGAACTTCCAGGGACAGAGAAGACTCTGAGAAGAAAAAAGGCAGAGACATCAGGAGATGCAGTGCAAGCAGGATGTGCAGGAGGAGAAGTAATGGCCATGAGCCACATGGCAGAATGTAGATTAATATAAATGGGTTAATTTAAATTATAAGAGCTAGTTAGAAACAAGCCCAAGCTATAGGCCAACCTTCCATTACTAATAATAAGTTTCCATGTCATTATTTGTGAGCTGGTGGCTGATAAAAAAGCTTGATACAAATGGTGTTAAATGTGGATACACACAAAGACACAATGTGGACACACTGCTTGCAGCATACAGAGGTGTGACTCTTTTAAGAGGCCCAGCTATACAANAGAGCATTTTCGANGAAACTAAATAAAAAAGCCTGCCACGGTATGGACATAGCAGCTCCCCAGAGTTAGGACTGTTAGGTGGACCCAAAGGGGACGGAGCCAGCCACCAGTACCCATAAACTAGCTGCATGCAGTAGGACCTAACAGGATAAGTCTTGGTTCACACAGTCAGAGGAGACTACAGACATGTAAAAAGTCAGGTACAGACCAAGAAAACCTCTAAATAGATACAGCATGCTTAAAAATATTCTTAGATGCTAAAGAAACAAAATGGGTATAGACAGTCACAAAAAATAAATAATTTAAATATAATAAAGTCTTTAAAGAAAGAGTAAAGTAATACAAAAAAAAAATGAGCCATGTAAGGACGGAAAATACACAGGGCAACTGGATCCTGTATGGTGTTATGTTGACTTTGAATTTCTTTAATGCTGATGAACAAACAGCAGCTACTGAGAGACATTGGANTATAGAAGGGACTGCTGAATTAAACCAGCCTATATACTTTAGAGATGTCTTGGCTTCAGAATGGAAGCTGAGAAATACGTTGTGTTAGAGGAGAGGTTATGCCTTTGCTTCCACAGGAAACAAAAAGCTATGGATTCCTTTAAAGTTAATAGAGATCAGATTTGACCAGGGGAGACCTCCTGAGGATCTTGGCTACAGACATGAGGGAAGAAAACAAAACAGACTACAAGACATGTGACATATAAGTTGATCCCTCTGCGTGGGACAGCTTTGAGACTGAATGAGACATGATAAATCTTGTTGGCTATGGAGTCCTCATGACTTATTATTACATGCCATCCTTTCATATAGCATGGATAGAGGTTTGGTTATATAGTCAAANCAAACTTATAAAGTTAACAGATGCCTTTTACCTGCTCAAACATAAAACAAAAACAATCATCTTTAGCTGACTTGTGTACACTGCACACTCCTTACTTCTGTTAATGCAGTTGTATGTGCTACCTTTCAAAGTTTGAGTGTTTTCAAAAACAACAACAAAAAAAGACCAAACACCATTGAAAACAAGTAACCCAGGTGATCTAGCCTCTTAAAGTGCCTCTGTTGCAGTTTCCTCAAAATTGTATATTCAGAACAACTTCAAAGCTGCTAGCTGAGATGGTCCAGCCTCACAGACTACTTCAGCCAGGACTTCAGATAAGCTCTACACTTTCCCATCACACAGAGACTAAACAAAAAAGTAATACAGCCAGCTCTCCCAGGTCTAGATCCTTATCCCAGTTTTCTCAAGGTCCCCTAAAGATGCTATTTCCCCAAGATAATAGGAAGCAGTCTAGGGAACACAACATCNACATTCCCAAAAGATGGGATGGAGGACTTTTGGTCATTTGGGGGTTATGGATGTTCGTCAGCCTTTAAGGGGGTTAGTTGCAAGCTGTTACTAGTCATCATCAGGGGAAAAACTAAACAAAGTAGATTAAATTAAGGAATATGTTTCTTAAAAAAAAGAAAGAAAGAAAAAGGGGGTATAGGAATCACAGGATAAAATGGTAGATTATTGAATCTACTTTCAAACCAAAAGAGCAACTATCAGTCTCAAATATTTTACATTGATGTTGACTTTTGTATATTGATAAAAATTTAAGGTTATTTTTGTTATAATATATATATATATATATGTTTCTAATCTGGTTTTCAGATATTTTTGTATATTGATAAAAATTTGAAGTTATTTTTGTTATACTGTATATATGTTTCTACTCTTGTTTAAAGTATTGTGCCTATGCAGCTCATTTAACAATGTAATATAAATTCTAGTCCTTGAAAGTTATTATAAACTAAGATAATTAAGAAATACAAGTTAGTAGTTAGTTATCTAACAATCAAATTTGTAATCATGTTAGTTATGTTTTTAAGGTCAAACACACACATATTTTAGATAAATAGATGGTCTTTAAACATTTGAGATCCACAGAATATGGCATTTAATATGTTTTAATAACACAAGGCTTTTCATGACAGTGAGTCACNTCCCTGGCAGCACCAATATACTTCAAAAAAGGATGATGGGCATCAAAGAACATCCATATGGAGTTTGCTTTCATTGTGGCAAAGTTAGCCACAGGGCAAGAAACTGCTCTTGCCTTGACTGCAGGCAGAATGCTGTCTAAATTGGATAAGCAGGACACAAAAGAAAGTAACTGCTGAACTTTGCCAAGACAAGGTAGGACAGTCCATAAAAATTCNTGTTTCACAAAAAAGTCTGTCAGATATTCTAGAACCCAAGTAAAAGACTGATGTCCCAATGTTGCAGAGGAACCTTGGGTTAACTGTCCAGGCAGCCAGATGTCTCTGTCATTTCNCAGTTCTAGAAGTTGTTTGCTCTGTACTTCCTGTTTACTCAGGTAATATTATATTCTTCTCGAGTCTTTCATGGGGTTGAAGACTAAATAGTTATAGTTACAGTTTTCCTTGTTACCAAATTCAGAAAAGAAACTTACATAAGAGATGTACATTTTATAAGATTGAAAAACATAAAAGCTTAAGTTGTTCATCTAANAAGATGTTTTAAGGTCAAAAAAGATATTTTAAGATGGTAATACAAGTTAAGATAAAAAGTGGTTTAGGTATAAAACTTTAGATTCATCAGGATAGGAAAGATAATGGAATATTTTCTCNAAAATTTCCAAATACAAATGGACTAGTGTTATAAATGTAATTCTTACCTGATAATTTTTCTTATTATATATAGTTTTACTGGGTTAGAGTTAAACCCTTTCCTGTTTATTTAGACAAAAAAGGGAAATGTTGCAGAATATTTGTTTACACTGTGAAGATGTGTTTTTTGCCAAGGCACCTTTTGATTGGTTTAATAAAGAGTTAAATGACAAATAGCTAGACAGGAAGAGGTTAGGTGGAAGCCAGGGACAGAGAGAAGTCTGGGAAGAAGAAAGTCAGAGATATAAGGAGCCACAGAATAAGTAGGATGTGCAGGAGNAGAAGTAACAGCCGCAAGCCACCTGGCAGAGCATAGATTAGTAAAAATGTGTTAATTTATTTTATAAGAGCTAGTTAGGAACAAGCCTAAGCTACAGGTTGAGCTTTCATTACTAATAATAAGCTTCCATATCATTATTTGTGAGCTGGCAACCAATGAAAAAAGCTTGATACACTACCTAAATTAGTTTTTATTTAAAATTATTTCTACCNACACACTGTTGTTAATAAGTTGTAAACTAGGAGGTGGGAAGCACATTGTGTTCAGATTTAACAATCTGAATGCTGCTCCTAGCTGTGCCATTAGCATTGTGATCAGTGGGCATGAAATTGCTCTAGACNAGTGGGTTTTAGTCAAGGTTCTCTGGATGAACAGCACTGATAGGATGAATATAGATTACAAAGGGAATGTGCTATAGTGTGTGGCACAATAAAGGCTTCATAGCTCAACAATGACTGTATGCCAAACAGGCTGAGAAACCAGTACCTGCTCAATTTAAGAACCCAGGAGATGTATGTCTCAGCAATTACCATCTGGCACTGAAGGCCTGGAAGATTCCTGGAGAGCTGCTGGTCTTTAGTCCACATTGAGGCTGAAGGAGCTTCCAGTATCAGTGAAGCCACAGAAACAAGATAGAGTCACTTTTCAGCAAGAAGCCAAGGCAGGCAATGGGGCCAGCATTGCTTTTCCTCTAACGTCTGTATATCTGAAGTTGTCAGAAGTTGTTGCCCACTTTAGAAGGCCTTCTCCCCGGGTAAGCTTTTCTGGAAATGCCTTCACAGACCTGCTCAGAAGTGTGTCTCTTACGTTACTCATTGAGTTGACTGTCAAGATGAATCATCATATGATGTCATCCCATCTGGAAATTTATGGGTTCCCAAGGGTCCTTTCAGCCCCACCTTTTTCTAACATTGAACATACCTCTTCTTGGAAAGTTACACTAGATACTGGATTGTGACCCCTAAATCTCACATGTTGAATCCTAACTCATAATACATCTNCATGTCATCTTGGTTATTGCAGATAAATGTTCAGGCATGTCACCATTTCCTTATGTGGAGAAATTTGGAGGCACATACATGCAAGGAAAATGCATGGGAAGAAGGGAGAGATGAGGAACACCAGAGAATATAGACAAACTACCAGAACCAGAATGAGGGGAAGGCAGATCTCTCCTAAAAGTTGGTCTTCAATAGAAACCAACCCAGCCAACATCTGCAGACTTTCAGACTCCAGATATTTGAAGCAGAAAGCATATATATGTGCCGTATAGGTATATGATTCATTATGTAAAAATGCTGAGCTTTCATTACAAGTATATGTATTTAAATAAGTAATAAAAATAATATAATATAAAGATACTACTGTCCTAGTTTGCTTTCTGTTACTGAGATAAATGCCATAAACAAAATCAACTTGGGGAGTAAAGGGTTTATTTCAGTTTTGATTTTACAGTCCCTTAGGAAAGGAAGTCAGGGTGAGAACTCAAGGCAGAACCTGGAAGCAGGAACTGAAGCAGGAGCCATGGAAGAATGTCATGCTGCTAACTGGCTTTTTTCGCATGGCTTGTTCAGCCTGATTTCTTATACCACCCAAGAACCACCTGCCCAGGGATGGTACTACCCACAGTAGCCTGTAACTCCCATATCAATCACTAATCAAGAAAATACTCCCACAAACTTGCTTACAGGCCAATTTGATAAAGACATTTGCTCATTTCCTTAAAGTTCCCTCTTTCCAGATGACCCTAACTTTTGTTAAATTGACAAAAACTAACCAATACAACTACTAAAATATTCAGTGTGCTGACATTGTTTATAGCAGACTGTTGATGTGCGGAACAAGGAATCATTGAATTAAATTGCTAGATATTAAAATCTCAAATTAACAACAGTACATTTTAAGGAAGAACTTTCTGTGAGTCACTTCCTTGTCTTTTTCTGTGATGAGACACCATAACAGAGGGAAATTATTGACGAGCTTGTTTTGGCTTATGGTCCCAAATGGATAAGACTCTATCATGGCNGGGAGGCATGGAAGCAAAAGGTAGGTACAGCAGCAGGAAGCTGAGAGAGCTGCACATTCCACAACACCTAAAACAGGAGTGAACAGAAAGTGAGGCAAGGCTATGATCTCCCAGAATGCCCCCAGTGGCATACTTCCTCCTGCAAAGGGGTACCCCTCTTAGCCTCCCCAAACAGTGTCACCAACTTGGGCCCCAGTACTCAAACACATGAGCCTACAGGGGACATTTCATATTCAAACCACCAGGAGCTCCTAAATTTAACAGATTTTCATATCAGAAAGGTGTCTAAACATATTCCCTTCCCTTTGCAGTCTAGGAGGGCACTGCTACCTCTAAATTGCCTCCTTCAGTTTTTAACAACTTCTTAAGTGGGTCTACTGAGCACATGGAAGAGGTAGAAGATATCTTCCCTGTCAGCATTCTGGCTTCCTTTCAGAAACTAGATGCCTCTGTGGAATTTTGATTTTCTTATGAGACAGCTTTTCCTATTTGCTTTTCATTTGTGTGTATGTCTCCTTTAATGAGTAGAGTTCTGTGAAGGTAAGGTTCAAAACATGTTAATCAAATTTAAGACATACTTTCTGAGCATGGGAATGAATGACTGTAATCTTCATACTTGAGTTGTGGAAGCAGGTGGATCAGGAGTCCAGGGACAAACTTGGCTAGGGAGTAAATTCAAAGACAATCTGGGATTTCTGAGATACTTTCTCAAGGGAAAAAGAAGAGACAGCAAGACAGATTGAGACACAGAGATAGACAGAGAAACAGAGACAGAAAGACAGAGAATTTGGATCCCCAGAGTCCATTTAAAGTCATGACCTAAGCATGCCTCCTCAGANATGGGAGGTGGAGACAGGTCAATACTCGGGAAATAGCAGAGCAAATACCCTGGTGCATGCAGCGATGGACAAAAGACTCTTCCTCAAACAAGGTGAAAGATGAGACATGACACCCAAGTTTGTCCTCTGACCTCTACATACATGAAAACAGGTACACACTTCACTCATACTAACCTACATGACCATTCAAAGATACATCTCATACANCTATGCATTATAAAAATAAAAGGACTATAAAGCTTTAGTGTTCATTGGAGTGCAGGCATGAATACATTTATTAAGATCTCTCAGGAATATCTTTAAATATTGGCTACTTTATGTAAATTTAACAAAGCGATTAAGATCATCGGCTCTAGCGTTTAATTGGAACAGATACAGATAATATCTGTCTCTATAGTTCTATGGGGATCAGTGAAGTAAGTGCCTACCACAGTACTCAAGGCATAGTGTCGAGTGTTAATCCAGTCTCTATTGTATTCTTGTTAGTGGTATTATGAGCAGTATTGGCAGCTCTGAGTTGTTATCAGCAATAGAAGATTTGGGTTCTAAAGAAAAGGTACCCTTTTAAGGGTCGGCAGGGCTACTGTGTGTGTTGGGGATGGGTTAGGGGGGGTGCATGCACCTGCACATATGCACACAGAAACCAGATGTCAACTTCAGTTATATTCCCTTATCATTCTCCACTTTCTTTTGAAACAGGGTCTCTTACTGAACCTGGAACTCACTTCTCTTCTAGGCTGGTTGGTCAGCAAGCTCCCTGGATCTCTCTGCCTCTGCCTCCCAGTCTATGACTACAGTCACCAATCTTCGTGCCCTACTTGTTTTTTAATNTGGGTGTTGGGACCAGAACTCAGTGAAAGTACTTTACCCACTGGGGCACTTCCCCAGCTCCTAATCTCTCACTTTTTACAGACACAGTCTAACTGGGGCTTTTCTGTACATGGTTGAAAATTTGGGAGCATTCACTAGTATATGAGGATATGAGTTGGCAATCTCTCTCTTAACATACACATGGAGTTCTCTCAGGGAAAGATCATCTTATATCACAGAGAAGTGATGGGAACTCAAGATACACTGTGAACTAATCCTCCTAATTGGATATATCTTCAAAGGGCAGAGTGAAAACTTTGCAGCTCTCCAGAGTTCTCAAGATTTTGTACACTGTCCACGTTTAGCTCCTTGGTCAGGCCTGCCATTTTATGTGTGATATAATACTGCTCAGGGTGATCAATCTTTAAAAAAGTATACCATTGCTTTATAGCCACTCCTGCTTTGCAATACAAATGACATAATTACTTGCTCTGGCTGGAGGGGGTCCAGATCCTCTAGTTCATTTATTAAATGCAAATCTTATTAAGTATTTTATCCTAAAATGGCTAATGCAGAAAGGGCAGTCCTCGACTAAGATGGACAACATGCCTAAAAAATAAATACTAGGCAAGTAATGAAACCTGAATTAAATCAGCCTACTGGAAACCAAATTGATTACTTATTGAAATATGTTAACATGGTGTAATGGGTAACTGCCAGAGTCAGATATACAATAATATTACATGAATCATTGTCAGATAACCACAAAGGTTTATAAGACCAGGAAGAAAGTTTAAAACCTTTTCTTCCCAAATCTAGATGGTTATAAAAAATATATAGGTGGTGATCTGCATATTATATGGTCCAATTAAAATGACCCTTTGGCTTTTTCCAAGCCTCTTTGTTTTTCCTTCTTTTTCTCCCAAAGTCATTTGTCTGTTGACACATAGAAAAATGGCAGGGCTTTTTCTGTAAAACCTTCCCAGAAGCTCTCAAGAATGCCAAATGCACTGAGCCTCTGCTCACTTTTTTTTTTTTTTTAAGATTTTGGCTATTTCAAGTTACTCTTCCAAATGCTTTTCTCTTTTAAAATGTATAATATATAAAGTGCATTCTTCTTGTATGTAGCAGTCCTGTGCAGGTACAGTAAACAAGGAACCCCTGCATATGTCACTGTTGTAGCCCAAGAGAACAGTTTCTGTCTGTGGCATTATTTAGGTGGAAAACACCTCTTCAGAGCTTNAATCTAGAAACCATAATGAAAATAACCCCATTAAATTATTTGATTGCCTCAAAGTGTGATTTTTTAAAGTATATTTATTACTACCTAGGTTTTTTAAAAGATGATTCCAGAGTCCAGTTCAAACAAACAATTTTCAATAAAATTTTGAAAACCAAAGTGTAGCACCTCATGCATTTCAATTACAGAACATTTCACAATTGTTATTCTCTAAGTCACTTGTAATTTTAAAAAATAATTAAAGCATTTAAATATGTTTTTTCAGCACTTAAATGGCCAAAGAGAAAATCTGTCAGAAAAGCAATCCAAATTCTAATAAATATACTACCTTTGAGCCCTGTAAGCCTCAGTTTCCCCTTGTACATATTTGAAACATATCTTTATAACCTCCCAGATTGACAAGATATTTGGGTATTTTGACTGCATGATCAGAAAACTCAACAAAAAGAGAAAAAACTAGTGTTTCATGCTGGGAAGAACGTGTTTTCATTAGCACATCATGGGGTGCCCCTTTGAACGTGTGTTAAATTGTGTTAACGGTTTGGTTAAGAGGTGATAGTGTGACTGTTTAAACTTGTCTCATTAATAGACTAGTGTGATTCCAAGTTGGATTTTGCAAGCCTGCTACAGTATTTCNTCTCTCCTCTCCCTGGAACACTTAGGCATGTGTGTATCCTCTACTGACTGTTATCAGGCCTCCNTTCTTGAGTGATTCCTAGCCCTAGGACTCCTCTTTTGTTTCAGTCAGAAGGAACTAAAAATGGTTTGTTTTCCCAAGCTAAGGCTATATCCTTGTATTTTGTTATTTTGGAGGCCCTTTGTCTTCTCTTGAAAGAAATGAACCACCATGCTTTCCAGAGAAGCAGGCACCATGGACGCATATTGCTTTATGTGATGAGAAATGGGGCTAGGCTCGAGTGACTGGACACACACACACACCCTAAGGGTTATCCACACAACCAATAATTAACTTCTTGGAGGCTGATTACTTTCTGTTGCTTAGATGCAAAGCAAACAGAAGTGCCTTACACAGGATAAAGGCCAAGAAGCTGAATGCGTGTAAACCCCTTTTGGAAGATTTATTACATGTCACAATGTGGCTGTAACTTATTCTCATATGTCCCTCTTGGCACTTACCAACAGTGATGAAAATGGAGAGTCTTTATTCAGGGAACCCGTGACTGCATTACTATTAAATTATTTGCATATTGGTAGCACAGAGGGAACCTAGGATGGCATTTTTCCTCCAAGTTTCATTACCCTCACTCTCACCACTCAATAAAAGTTCCACAATGCCATTGAGGAGGAAAGAGGATGATGGGAATATCTNTCTTGTGAGTGGTTCCCACAGTTAACTACTGAAGAAGAAGGGTGAACAACAACACAGAAGAGTGTCGAAAAAAGGGAGGGAGTGAAGGATAGGGGGATGAGTGGGACCAGTTGTTTACTAACAAAGCCAGCTATGATTCTTGGAAGTGCGGGTAGTAGTGTGTACNATTCTATCATGAAGCACAGAGCTTCCATTTGGTATTATAGTTTATCCTGTAGGTTGTTGTCCTATTCTTATAAATACTTCCCTGTGGAGCAGTTACATCACAGACAAACTGACAGCCATGTATCTCTCCATTCAGCTGTGCACCCTTCACCACCGAGTCACACCCTTCAGAACATGTATAACTACACACTCAGCCTAACAACCCAACTTACCTAGGCTTAGCACTGACTGCATATCTATCAGTCTGACCAAGTCACTAGGTTTGAAATTACCAATGTTTTTCTGTGGTATTCTTGTCACTGTTAGCTTGACTTTCCTCCATCCTGCTTACATATGAGACCCAATTTAAAGTGAATATTTTCTTTTCAAGCTCATGGAAATAATGGTTTCTAATTTGCTCTCTTGTCTTCTACCTACCTCTTCTACCAAGAGATTAATTTATTTCTTTAGCAGAATCAGAATATCTTGGGACCCTTCCTCAGTAAGCCCTGAATCCTGCCCCAAGTCCACAATTGCTGTACTTATTAACAAAGAAGTGAGTCAACACANACTGGTTTGAGGATATCAATTTGATTTGACTTTGATTCTGATTTTTCTATAACATGGACTTGAAGTTTTCAAAGTACATTTATAGAAAACCACCATTCCTGTACAGGTTTCCTGAATCTTTCAATTATATTGTTACCTCAAATCTCCACTAATATAAAAATTCAAGAGTCATTACTATTTTACCCCAATATGAAATTTTTTGAGAAGTCTTTATCTTGTTTATGCTTAGCTGATGACCAAATCAATCCTACTTAATTCATTATACTTTAATTATTCTTGAAATTATTTTAAAAATTTTTCTTCATTAGGCTGTGATCTTTAATTCACCCATATATCCATATGGCTTGTTCTTCATTAATTTTATATAATTACACACACACACACACACACACACACACACACACACACACAAACACACACAAATAAAGTTGATAGAAATGTGTTACTTTGAAGTACAGCATAGACTGCCTAAATAAAATAGCTATATTAACAATTCTCAATATTTTTCAGAATTGTCTTTATCCACTGTCCTTTAAATATTGCTATTCCTAAGTTCTGTTGTTTGTAATTTCTCCTCTTTGATGTTCTATAGGGCAAATTCTAATTGGTGTTAATAATAAAAACCTAGAGTCAGATATCAGAGTAAATACTGAAAGATCAGAGAAGTGAAGCACCCTCAGTTACCTCTTACCTGAACAACTCCTCAACTGAGAAAGGGGCGAGCTCCTGTCTCTTCCTGCCTTACATTCCTCTCTCCTCCCAGCCATGTCACTTCCTGTCTCCACCTCCCTAATGCTGGGATTAAAGCTGTGTGCCTCCCAACTACTGGGATCAAAGGCATGAGATCCCAAGTGCTGGGATTAAAGGTGTGTGTCACCACTGCCTGGCCTCTATGGTTAACTAGTGGCTAGCTCTGCATTCTGATCTCCAGGCAAGTTTTATTTGTTAGAGCACAAACAAAATATCACTGCAATTTTCACATATTTGTTTTGAAAATATAAACAACTCATATAGCTTTCTTGAAGCTATATGCTATATGCAGAAAACTGCCAACTATACTTACTGGGATACTCTAGCTGTCTCTCATATACAGCAAATACATTTATTCAGCAGTAATTTATCTAAATATTCCAAGTTTAAGACATTATCTAGTTCCAGATTTGAAATTAAATTCTCACAAAAAGCAATTAGAAAAACTGAAATAATATATTAGAAAATTGTTTGTAGACAAACAACAATCAAGGTACACTTGTAATCCACAGAGGAGAAAAGACCTGTGGATGAACACCATAACACCCTTCAGGACTTTGGACATTTCCTAGTTTGAGCCCATGCCGGGAGGGTATCCAGTATGCCTAACTGAGAACAGTCTCTAGGAAAAAATGCAGAACATTGAAGAAAATCAAGTCTGTGCCAAGTTTAGAGTCATTACTAGGAAAGCTGACTCTGACTCACAGGCTTGATAAGGTTCCTGTATNTACCCCAAACTTTGTATTCCTCAACTGATTGCAATAGTTTGAGAGGTTATGGGATTTTTCAGGAGGTAGAACCTCACTAGAAGTAACGGGTTGCTGGGCTTGGACNTCATGGTTAGAGCCAATCTCAGTTCTAACTGGTCCTCTCTCTGCTTCCTGGTCCACCCGGATGTGAGGACATACACCTGCTGCCATGGAGCCTCTTCTTTGGATCCAGAGGTGACCCATGCCCCACACAGTTTTTAAAAACTGTACTTCTTGTACATGGGAAAACACGAAAGAGTGTTCTTTCCCNTAAGGCAACAATATCAACTTCAGAAAATCAACTTCAGTTACTCCCTAAACTCCTTTCCTGGGTATCAGATCAAAATATTGGATTAAACCATATCAAAATTAATTCATGGATATACTGAGTCAGAGCAANGAGGAAAGTGTGTCAAAAAAGAGTTTCACCACTTAGCCAGCAGGGATGGGAAAAAGACTGGGAAATATTTCAGCATCTGAATTTTGAGGGCTCTCCATGAAGAAAGAAGAATGTAAAACAAAGCACAGGTGGGTTTATTGATAAGAGATATTCTTTCCAGGACTAGATTCAACACAGCAAAGACCCACATGATGGGGCAGTATTACAACTATGATGGTTCCTGTAGAGAGAAATTGAAATGCATGAGTTGATATGACTGAGTGGAACAAAGAAATCAACAGGTTTAATGGACTTATGCAGGTGGGATGGATATACTA
>LZPO01066326.1:366410-376779 GCA_001675575.1 Neotoma lepida | reverse complement strand
GTGTGTGTGTGTGTGTGTGTGTGTGTGTGTGTGTGTGTGTGTGTGTGTATTTTGGAAATAAGCGCTAAATTGACTTCAGTTCTTTGAGATCCAAAGTACTGGAGTTACTTTGAGATGAGAATACATAATGGATTCTAGAGTGGTACAGATTATTTCATCAGACGGCATAAGGTGTAATGAAAGTGATATAGAAGATCAGAGGAAAAAATTGCTGGAAGTAAAACTAAACTAAAGAGTGGATATATAAGTACGTACAAAATCTTTGCAACTCAAGTTAATTCTCATGGAAAGCACTAGCTACAAAGGGGTACTGAAGACAAGTACAAAGAACGATAATTTTTTCCTACAAAAATCAAGTACACAAAATAATTCACCAATCCNTAAAACCTTGCATGGCTATGCTGGATGCAGATCTGAAGTACTGGCTCAGAAGCATGGCTGTGTGAGTTTAGGGCACCATTATTGCAGATTCAGTATCCACTCTGAGTTAGAGTCATTCTGACACTGGGACTCAGACCCAACAATACCTTGTGAGAACTCTGAGTTCTATAGTGTTAGAATTCAAGAGTCATGGAGATTCAACCAAGATTCCCATTGACCTACACCCCTAATTTCCATTTGGATACTTCATAATGCTTGAGTCTGAGGAAAACATTCAAAACCAAGAGTCCTGATTTTNTCAGTGGCCATTGATCACTGTTAGAAGGAGGAGTTAGGACTAGCCTTGCACAAGAAGGTGAATGAGGAATATTCACGGATGTCTACTTGAGTGCCTCTTGGTGATTCTTTTTGAGAGGGTGCATGTGCTCCATTCTCCACTGAGAACAGCATTTCTAGAAAAAGATAAATGAGTCTTGCTACCAGTCATGGGAGCAAGAGCAATCACACTGACAGTGAAGAAAATTTACAAGATCAGAAAATGTATAAAGGAGAGTAAACACCGGTTGAGGCCCCCGGAGCCACTGGCACAGTAGTTGTAAGTTATCCCACTAACTTGCGTCTTATCCACCCGAGGAAAGAAGCCTATTGAAACCATAAAGGAACCTCTCCTGTGTGTGGATAAAAGCATGGATATTTACTATAAAAGATGAGTGTTACAGAAGCTGTGGCATACTGTTATGTGATCTCTCTTCAAGGAAAAATGGCCGTTTAGTTGTATTGAGTGGATTTGGCTGACACCTTCCACTTACAGGGCAGAAAATGTATACTTCAAGCTGTGCTTTTCCAAGACAAGCACTAAATCAATAACCAACAGAAGGTTTATAGCCCTGGCCATTCTGACTAATGGGAGACTCTTCAAATGGGCAACACTTACTTTAAGGCTCCCCAAAGACTTATCTCAGGCTTTTATCCACACTCAAGCCTTCTTCCTCCTCTTTTTTTTGTTATGTTTTATAAAACAGCATCTGTCTATGTAACCCTGGCTAGCCTGGATAGACCAGGCTAGCCTTGAACTCACAAAAATATGCTTGCCTCTGCCTCCTGGGTTCTGGGATTAAGGATATAAGTCACTACACCCAAACTTCCATTTTCCTGTTGGCAGGGTCATCAGTCTTGTAATATTGCACTTGTTCCTAATTATTTTACAATTTTTACAGGGTTTCCCTAATCCTTCAATAAACCACATATATTCTTCAACTCCTTCCTAGTTTTTGGCACACAGTGGAAGCCAGATACATCTTTAAAGTAACAAGAAGAAACTGCTGATCTAGAGTTCTATATACAATGAAATTATCCTTCAAAATTGAAGATGAAAGGAAGACATTCTTAAACAAAGGAGGAAAAAGCTATGAGAATATGTCACTGGCAGCCTCATATTACAAAAGCTAAAAAANGGTTTATNTAAGNCTTATGGAAATCATTCAATATTAAAAAATAGAGAGAGAGAAAGGTCCACTACAGAACAGAAAAATATAAGGATGGATATGATTGACTTATTACTTAAAGCAATAATGATGTCATATCATNTTTTTGTTTCTGTTGGAAATACATTCAATACAAAAATAGTGAAGGAACAAAAGGAGAGAGGAGAGAATAAGGTAGACAATAAATGATGGAAGTGGCTTCTATTATTTAGGATGGTGTCATAAATCAAGGAAATAACTTTTAGAATAAGCACGCAACAATGATTAAAATGTATAAGTAATGAGACTAAGGAGATTTCTCAGTGGTTAAACATACTAGCTGGGTTTATAGAGGACCCAAATTTGATATCGGAAATGACATGGTGGNTCACAGCAATCATTGACTCCAGATCCAGGGGATCTAACACCCTCTCTGGCTTACCTAGACACTTCATACATGTGCTGCACATACCTATGCTCAGGCACATACACATACATATTACATAAATAAATACATAATAAATAAATAAATAAATATTCTTAAAGTATAACCAAAAGAAAAAGTTTATTGAAAAGCAATTTTNAAAAAATATTTAATTTAACAAAATGGAAAACATAAGGAATGATGACCAGATGGAACAATGGAAATCAAAAACCAAAATGGCAAACCTAAGCCTAACCATGTCATAGCTATATTACGTGTAAACTGACTAAATATTCCTATTGAAATACAGGGATTGCACCCAATTTATAAAGATCAAATTGTTTAATAATAATATTTGACAAAATTGTAGTAAAGTCAGGAACTATTGCAAGATATATTTCATTAATGCAAAGAGGATCATTTAATAAGAAATAAATGTATACCTCTAATAATATAATTTGACAATATCAACCATTTCCAAACTAAATTTATCAAGCATTAACCAAACTAAAATAGCATAAAGGTAGGTTTATAATTACAATTGGACATTTTAATACCTTTCTCAGTAACTGAGTATGGCAGACCAGATTTACATCATTGCTAAAATACGATAAGAGCATATTATTTCCACAACTGACAGAATAAGTGAGCAAAATTCAATGTAAGAAACCCATGGAAACCAACACAGTGATGAAGGAAGAGAATTTATTACACAAGCAAATCAATTAAGATGGCCTAGCACTGGAGTAAGTGAGCAATGTGAACATACTTTCCCTCTGTAATCTGGACTTACTCTTCTTGTTTATAGTAAATGGATTTAAAGCATGTCCACACAGANGTCTGGGAGTTTATAACAGATTTATGCATAATTGTGACAAAACGAGACATATTNCAGTAGGTAAATGAGTAAGTGAAGCACAGCAACACAAGGTAGTGTNGTATTACTCATCACGAAGGAGAAATAAGCTAACAAGCTATGAAAAGACATTGGGGAAATGAGAACATTCATTACTAAGTTAAAGNAGTCACTCTGNAAAGGCAGAATAACATTGACTTCTAACTTGGTAATATTCTGAAAATGCAAAACAATAGATAGAGATAGCAGTGATTACCCCACATAAGATGAAGCCCAAATGGAGGGGGTGGGCCTCCTGAGACCCCCTCTTGCTGAGGAGCTATTGGCAATTGAAGGCTGCTAGCAGAGAGAAGTCACTTTCTTTATCAAGGTGGCCAGTAGTAGGTTTCCCAGGCCCCAGTGAATGGCTCTACACCCATACACATATGGTTAGCACTACTTGGATTAAGTGGGTTAAATAAATAAATAAAAAGGAAAAGGGGTTGTTGGGCAACCCTTGAAAGCAGAANTTGAATGGACTGAGGTTAAATGGTCTACATTGCACTGAAGGACTCCTGCCTTCCTGACAAGACCCTGAAATCCCATTGAGGAACTCATCTGAAGTGAACACTCCATATAGAAATTTTTCCAATGGATGACTAGAATCTGAAGCATTTAAAGAGCTGTAAAGTCTGTTAAAATGTGTTTTGATACAGTAATATATAAATATAAATATATATGAAGAATTTGTGTCCTTAAAATGGTGACNGAAGAGCTAGAAAGACTCTGTCCCTGTTCCTGACAGTGTGTATTNTTATCACTAAAGCTGGAGTGATTCAGTTTGTAATCACCTACTGCACTGCACCATTAGAACACAATGCTGAATAGATCTGCCTTAAAGCGAGAAGGAAATACTGTTGCTCAATATANACTCTGCTCATGTGTATATGATACAAANCAGCNTCCCAATTGCTGAATGAAAACTTTTTTGTGATTATATTCCTTATAATTGGCAGTGTTTCCTCAAGAAGACATAGAGTAAGAATGACACTTACCTGAAGTTCACTAATAAACCACATTTTCTGTTAAAAACAAAAAGGAAAATGATAGGGATATGTGATGGGGTGTGTTGTGTANAGAGTCAGATAGGGCATGAAGGATGTATTGATCAAGATATACTGTACATATGTATGAAAAATTTAAGGAAAAATGACAAAAGGGATATATTCCAGTAACAGCATCCAAATGATCAGAGAAGTTGGAATTGTTTAATGTCTTCATCTGAGTGGTCATTTCATGTAGTACATGAATGTAGAAAGTATTGTACTATCCACTTAAGTTTCATATTTGAATTGCTTTCGTGTGCAAGCAATCATGGATTAAGTACTTATAGTTACAGTATTAACCACTATGTATTTAAATGTGTATTTGGAAAAATGAGTAGGAATCCTGGACTACATTCCATTGGTGGNGTTGAGAAGATCACTATTTAAAACACAAGTTAGTGATTTTTAAAAAGGAAGGTAAGAGCGGGAGATGACTCTGTGGTTAGATACGTGTACAGCTCTTGCAGAGGACCTGACTTTCATACCTAGAACCCATTCTGGCAGCTCACAAATCACCTGTAACTACAGCTCCAGGGGACCCAATACCCTCTTCTAATTTCTGACAGCACCTCATNTATGTGTAGATATTTACACATAGACACATGCATACATATAAAATGTAAGTTAGTAAATAAGGTAAAACACAAGTTAGACTACCCCAATCTAGATGAACTTTCATAGTCATTATCATGATACTATGAAAATATTTTTGAAAAGAATAATTATATCTTTNGGGGGGTGTCTGTAAGAGGAGACTTTCTTGAAGACCCAGTGTTGAGGTTTGAAAGATAATAGATAGATAGATAGATAGATAGATAGATAGATAGATAGATAGATAGATAGATAGATGTGTGTGTGTGTGTGTGTGTGTGTGTGTGTGTGTGTGTTAGGAAGGGAGTAAAGAAGGGAGGCATGGAGTCTGATGTTCCAGAAACAATGACTAGCATAAAAAATGAAATTCAAATAAGCGAGGTTCCTGATTGTTGACGTAAGTAATGAAATGAGTCCTAACCAGGTTACAGAGGATTAAATAGTTTACACAAGTGATTCCCAGAATAANACAGAGCTTTGTGGTCGTATCAAAATAGCTCAGTGCGATCTCTAAACCCAGGAAGGCCACAGGTTCTCTTGTGCCTTTTACTCCTCCACCTTAAAAAAAATTCTCCTCACTGGGAGCCATTGAATCTTACAGAATTGTATCAGATGCCATCCATGTTTTTGTACAGAAAGATGAAGAATCATCATTTTGTTCAAGGCTATGGTNATCCAAAANGGAAGATTAGAGACTCATCCAACATAGACCCCCTAAGCAATTCCCCAGCTAAATATAATAGGATTTTAGGTCTGATTGGAAATCTGAGACCAAAGGACTCTCCCATATATGAGATTACAATCTTTGTCATACTTTCTGAGCCTATAACCTGTTGCATATGGAAAGAGATACTTTGGTTCATTTATCTAATTATTCTTTAACAATAAAAACTCAGGAGTCAGATATTGGGGTAAGAAACTGAATGATCAGAGAAGCAGTGGAGAAGTGACCGGTGACTCTCTCTCTCTCTCTCTCTCTCTCTCTCTCTCTCTCTCTCTCTCTCTCTCTCTCTCTCTCATTTCTCCATCAAAAAGGCCAAAACCCTCTCTAAGCCCCACCCTAATACTTCCTGTCTCTCTACCTGCCTTCAGTCCTCCAAAATCTCTATGGTTAACTTTGGTCAGCTAGTAGCTAGCTCCACCCTCTGATTCAAAGCAAATTTTTATTGGAAGTCTTGGTAGCATCAGAATGCAATCAAAATATCACACAACAATACTTTCTGACATAGTTCTTAATAGAACAATGTCACATTGATTATAAGTATAGTAAATCTCTCTCTCGAGGTGTATATTTTTACTAGTCACTGTATCATACTTCACACCGAATCAATTCAACTCTGCAACCATCCATTTCTCCGTGCAATCATAACCAAATGTGAGTAGTTTTCTATCTAGCATTTTTATACACCATACTTTTTCCATACAATTTATATCACACTGAGAAGTTTGAGATTCCATACCTTTCATCTACAAAAATATCCTCTGCTGTCAGAATCTTTGAGCAGTGCATTTGACAAGCTTTCATGTCCCATCTTTCCCATTAAAAATCTGCACCATGAATAAATACTGCCCCCAGTAGTTAGTTAAAATAGTATCCTGCCACCTCTCACCCCTTTTGCTCACAAAGTAATCTGAGCCTAGCACATTAAGGGAGAGATCAAAGGGATGCTGCTGTTTTATGTACACTAGGTGCAGCTAGCTCATTTGTAAGCCGTCTGAGCTAAGGCATACAAACAGTGAGCTATGGCCTCTCACCCACAAAATCGAGTTCATGGTGAAATGTATGTGATGCACAGAGGAGATAAATAGGAAGAAATGTGGAATTCAACAGAAAGAAGAAAAAGTAGTCTCAACTAGACACAACATAAATATTTCTTAGACATTAAAATGTCATGGCATTTATAATGAATAATTAGGGAAGAACTTAGATTTCTTGGTATGTGNAACCATGGGAACCAACTACATTATCTCTGTCCAACAAACATGGGACAGACATATATGTCATAATGTATCCTCTCTTTAATTTAGATTAGCCCCTNGTACCTCCCTGCTGATCGACGTGTGAATACCACTCCCTTTTTCTGTTTGAATTGGATTTGTCTCCCAAGTTTTGAATTTCTTCAGGACAAAGTATCTAGGTCCAATATCAGTTGTTCTTCTACAGAGGAAGAAAATTCTCTGTCTCTGTCTCTGTCTCCCTGTCTCTGTGTCTCCATCTATAATTCTGTCAATCTCTGTCACTCTGTCTCTGTCTCTGTCTCTGTCTCTCTCTCTGTCTGTCTCTCTGTCTCTCTCTGTCACACACACACACACACACACACACACACACACACACACACACACACACATTGTCAATGTAATTTTATCCCAGTAACTGAAGGTCACATTTTCCAACACAGAGAATCTTTTAAATGCCATCGAATGTAGTTCTATACTTCATATAATTTTGCCTTCCAGGAACAGGGAAAAGTTTTTGAGGGGATGGTATATCAGAGAAGCAAGCTCAGACACAAATCATTCTTAATACAACATGAACTCTGAGAAGCCAGCCTGCGACTCAAGAAAGACATCCAGAAATACTTGAAAACACACATTATCTAGGTTTTAACATTTGTCACCTAATGATAAAATGTCTTTATAAAGATAGTTGGAAGTCAGGTGGCAGTGGAACAAGCATTTAATCCCAACACTCAGNTTTCAAGGCCAACCTGGTCTAGAGAGTGATTTCCAGGACAGCCAGGTCTACACAGAGAAACTCTTGTCTCAAAAAAAAAAAAGATATTTTGGATATGTTAACCAGTCTTTTATAATTATTTTCCTAGTGGTCTTTNTGACTCCCCACCTGGGGAATGTCTGCAACAGGGTATGAAAGCCATCTTCAAAACTGCTTTGTTATGGACAGCAATCATGTTAAGGGACCTGATTGGGACAGATGATAGGGGAAGATGGCTTTTCTTTAAGAATGACCAGGAGCTCTGGGGATATAGCTCAGCTGGCAGACTGCTTACCTGATATTCAGAAAGCAATCAGCTCAGTGCCTAGTACCACATAAACCAGGTGCTGTGATGTACACATTTAATCCCAGCACTTGAGAAGTTGAGGCAGGAAGATGCTTCAAAAACAAAAACAACCAAACAAAAAAAGAATTACCAGAATGAAAATGGAGCTTTGAAGTCTGAGGTCTACAGAGTATGCAGAGTCCAAAAACCCAGCTTATGCAGCATTCCTGGAGATCTATTGGGAGGAATTCCTATTCACCATCTAACCTTAGACAGGTTAGGGCAANGTGTACCCTAGTTTGCCAAAAATGCAAGTTCCCCAGACTTGAAAAACTGAACAGAGTCAAATCTGCATCTTGCTACACGGGCACCTCTACTGTATGCGTATGTCCCTTTGGGTCACTAGCCAGCACTCTGAAATAGAGACTNGTCATTTAAGGAAAGCTTGTCTCTGCATGTTCTCCAGAGCAGCAACAATTCAGCTGTTCTGTTGTGGTTTACAACCTGTTTTTTTCCTGGACATTTTATTCCACCTGTCCTATTGTGGAGAAGCTTCCTGGGACCTTACTACTGTCCTATTCTAACAAAGCTTTCCAGGACGACCTTACTTCTTACTCCAATTACACTTTCATAAAGATTCTAGAGCTCAACAGTCATTTCTTTCTATAGCTGATTCATTATGCCATTTGTTCATTTAAAGGTCAGAGGCAAGCCCTTTCATTTAACTTTGTTACTACTTANGTGTTTAACAGCCTCAAACTTGTTAGATTCTCAAGATAGATTCAAAGCTCTTAGAAGGTAGTCATTATGTCATGTAATTCTTCATGGAGCCTAGAGCGTTCTGAGAGATGTTGCCTGTTTTTTTAAAGCAGAGATGTGGAAGCCAGTTCCTCACACAAGCACTGCCTAGATGCAGGACCTCAGATAACCTACTTAGCTTTATACAGCTGTAGTTTATGCTTCTGTGTAACATAAGCATAATTATAGGAATTATTCAATACAATTGTCACAAAAATGGAGTGAGTTAATATTACTAAAAACTTGAAAACAGTATCTAATACATATTCATGGAATGAAGATCCTTAAAAAAAGGAAATAAGCCAAGCTTGCAAGACTCAGGAAATCCCTGAAAGTTACAAAACCCAGGAGGTCTCTCTGCAAAATAGTAAAAGAAAAAAAAAAAAACCTTGCTTGTAGAAGAGACTCTGAGGGCAGAACTANCTTCGAGTTACATGGGGGCTGCCAGGGTTCAGCTTTTGGGAACAGCTACCCACAGATGCTGGTGTGGTGCAGTGATGCAGCTGCCTTCATTCAAGTCATTCAACTCCAATGAACTCACTAGTTCCCTGACATAGACTCATTTCTTAGACCTGTNATTGGTGCTGCATCTAGGATGAAAAGACATTTGCTCACATCTTCCCAGGAAAAGTCATGTAACAGCAATAATAAATGTTATTATTGTCACTCATTATTTGTTCACACTTTCCTTGGGAATATATTCTGTTACTATTTTTAATTTATTCTTCTCTCATATAGTCCATCCTGATCACAGCCTCCCCTCCCTCCCCTCCTCCCACTCCTCACCCATCTATCTCCCCTCTTCTGTCAGATCCTCCCTTTCCCTTCATAAAAGAGCAGACCTCCCAGTCATATCAACCAAACACAGCATAACAAGATGCAATAAGACTAGGCATAAACCCTCTTATCAAGACTGGACTAGGTAGCCCAGTAGGAGGAATGAGGCCCAAGAGCAGGCAAAAGAGTCAGAGACAGCCCCACTCACCCTTTCCTCGATGTCTGTTATTATGTCCCCTTTTCATTTGCGATTTTACTAAATTGGATGCGCTCTCTCTCTGCCTTTCAGTTAGTTTGGATAAGGCTTTGTCTATCTTGCTGATTTTCTCAAAGAAACAACTCTGCACTTCATTGATTATTGTATTGTTTTCTTTGTTCCTATACTATTGATTTCAGCCCTGGGTTTGATTATTTCCTGCTGTCTACTCCTCTTGGGTGTGTTTGCTTCTTTTTGTTCTAGAGTTTTCAGGTGTGCTGTTAAGTTGAGAGTGTGAAATCTTACCTTTTAAAAAAAATGTAGGCACTAAAGTATTATGAACTTTCTTTTCTCTTAGCCCCACTTTCACAGTGTCCCATAAGTGTGNATATGTTGTGCAATCACTTTCATTGAATTCTAGGAAGTCTTTAATTTCTTTATTTCTGTCTTAATCAAGTAGTCATTCAGTAGAGAGTTGTTCCATTTCTGCTGTTCAGTTTTGTTGTTTCTATTCTTGAAATTCAGCTTTAATCCATCGTGGTCTCATAGAATGCAGGGGATTATTTCTATTATTTCTATATTATTTCTTGACATCTGTTGAGACCTGCTTTGTAACCAAATATGTTGTCAATTTTGAAAAAAATCATGAGGTTTTGAGAAGAAAGTATATTCTTTTGTGTTTGGGTGAAATGTCCTGAAGCTAGCTGTTAGGTCCATTTGAGTCACAACACCTGTTAGCTCCAGTGTTTCTCAGTTTCATTTTTGTCTGGATGACGTGTCTGTTGGTGAGAGCGGGATA
>LZPO01066326.1:298572-311984 GCA_001675575.1 Neotoma lepida | reverse complement strand
TGTAGACCAGGCTGGCCTCAAACTCACAGAGATCCACCTATTTCTGCTTCCCTGGGATTAAAGACATTCACCACCACTGCCTGCCCTTAACATTTTTTCTTATTTAGAGTTTTTAATATTTATTATATGTGAGTGCATCCACGTTTGATACATGTGTGCACATGTGGCGATCACAGGACAACTTGCAGCCTGTTTTCTCCGCCCACCATGGGACTTCCTGGGATTGAACTCAGATCATCAGGCTTGTGAGTAGATGCCTAAACCTGCTGAGTCATCTTGCCAACCCAACATTTTTCATATTTGTAGGCAGTCTTGTTTGTATACAGTGTAGATATGTGTGATTTAAGCTAAATTATGTAGAATTTTAGGCGTCTTCTAACTCTTCATTAATTTTCTTCTTAACTTTCAATCATTAAAATCATGTGGCCTTGGCCGTCATGCCTGGAATATGTTCTTGAAGTCACTAATTTTGATCTCTTGGTGATGTATTGGAATCTATGTTGTCCTGCTTTGGATTTTCCAAAAGTCCAGTGAAAGGAAATAATGGCTCATTCGTGCACACAGTCTCAATCTCTCCATTTTTACAGCTCACACTTTATGCAGGGCTGTCAGGGTTTTCTGAATTAAATGTGACTCAAGGCCTGCATTTGCTGACTGAGGAGGCTCACGGGTCCTATAGCTCATCCGCCATCTTGCACTTGAGCTGTCAAGGATGAGAGATTGGTGCCAAATTCAACCCAACATCGACCCTTCCCAGTAGTCTGCCTTCAACAACTCCTCCTTGTCAAATCCAACAGTTTACATAGAATTTACGGTGAATCAAGGACCCAGAAAGGCACGCAGGCAGTGGTACTGCTTTGCCTCATAGCAGGAACACCTATCAACATCCCACAGGGCTGACATTTGAGGCTGGCAGGGGGGAGATGATCAGTGGATTTTTGTGTTGCTCTTTCTAAATGGATTGTTGGTAACTCCCAAGGCAAGAGGCTAAAAGTCAGGGTGATTCAGCTACACAATACCCCCAAAAAACCTTATTTATTAAATTGTAAATTACAAAGTACAGTCCTTGAATGGGTGGTTTATAGAAGCCAAACAAAACCTCCTAGGACTGGTCNTCTGGGTGCAAGTATACTGCATACTGCGTTGTGGGTCAGAAANGCTCTTCTCTTCTCCTTGCTGCCTAGAGAAACTTCTGGACATATAATCAGAGAGTGTTCAATCATGGAGGTAGTTCTTAGCAGTTCTTAGGAGTTTTAAGGAGCCCCACTAATGACAAGGGGCCAGAGGTTGTGCAATTACACTTTGACAGTTGACTAGACAACAAAGCACAGATAAGAGATTGGCTTTCTAGCAGGACCCACGAAGTGTCCCCTCTCTATTCACATCACAGTACCAGGAAAAAAGAGAGACAAGACTAGGGTCCCAATATTCTCTTCAAGGGACACCCCCAGAAACTTACAGCCTTCCACTAGAGTCCTCTCCCTAACGGTTCCAGCATCTCAACAGTACTAGCCTCCTAAGAGTTCAGATGCTTTTATACAAGAACCTTGCAGGGACACTCTTGATTGCCACTGTAGCGTCCTTCACAGATAATAGCTATAATGTCAGCTGTGTGGCCCCTTCAGTTTTGTGTCACAGGTTAAAGTCACCAACCATAGACTGTAGGCAAAGTGATGTCATTTGGCTAAATAAGAATTCCTTGATGCAGGAAAGGCAAGATCAGTACCCTCCCCTCTCCCCATAAAAGTAGTTTCACAAATAGATCTCTCAACACTTACAGCTTCTCTTGTGAATGAAAATTTAGTGAGAAACTATTCTAAATTTACTTACAGCTATTACTTAAATTTGGAATCTGAAATGAGTAATTCTTGGGCACTTTATTTTTCTTTAAGTGGGCTCTGTATTTATACATAGGTTTTAGGCCTTAGGGAATATAAAATTTAATACTCATTTTCCCTAATTATTACCTGCAAATGGATATTAAATATTAAGGGCTAAATAGATACATATTAGAATAATCACAATCCATTTTACTGTGAGTCTGAGACTTGAAATTTAAAGAAACAGTGGGGGGAATGACAAAGGTTAAATGTAGCTACTACTCAGTGAGAGGAAGCTCAGCTACTGAATCTAGGTGATTAAAATCAATGATTCGGTGCTTACACAGAAGAATTCTTGTTTGAAACATACCATATGAAACATGTTTCACATACATACAAATATTTGACCTTCAAGAAACCCCATAAAAGATTGCAAAGGCACTAACTCAGACCCAGTGAGATGCTTGCTCAAATCTAGTGTGTATATCTGTGTGTGCATGTGTGTCTATGTGTGCATTGGTGCATATACATCAGTGTTTGTGTGTATTTATATGTGTGTATATGTGCGTGTAGATGTGTGTAATGACTGTGTACATTGGTGAATGCATGTAAGTATATGTATGTATGTGTGTGTGTGTTTATGTGTGTGTGATGTGTGTCTGTATGTCTGTATGTGTGTTTGTCTCTGTCTGTGTGTGGTGTGACTACAAATCCAATCCCTGAATTTCAGATCTTTCACTTTGATTCCCATATACAAAACTCCTTGTCTGATGGGTTTTGTTTCTGAACATTAGATATACTCAGACTATCAAAACTGAAATGTCACAATGACTTTCCTCTTGTGAAGTAGATTTAAATGAACAATTCATAAGGTCACTAAAATTGTTGTTTAAGAAATACATATTCAGGGGCTGGAGAGATGGCTCAGCAGTTATGAGCACTGGCTGCTCTTATTGAGANCTGGGGTTCAGTTTCTACCACCCATGTAGCAGCTCACAATCTGTTACTCCAGTTGCAGGGTATATGAAGCCCTCTTCTGGCCTCTGTGGGCATTGCATGCATATGGTGCACATACATGCAGGCATGCACTCATATACAAACTAAAAATAAGAAAATCCTTTTTAAAAAAGCAATATATATGCAGTAAAAGTTGAGACTGAATGATGGGAAGGAAATTGAGTATAAATGATGACATGTACCAGGAAAATGTTGACACTTTAATAGTTCACCCTTCAGTGTAAGCTTTAAGGATTCACAATTCCATTTGAGTCCAATAGTCTACATTTATGTGGGTTTACAAATAGTCCACTTTTACGTTTACATATTTATCTTTTTACATAGAAACCAAACCAAGCAGCTCTGAGTTCTAAACCCATTGGGTGAAATTTGTTATGATCCATATGTAATTATAAAGCTAAAGCCACATCTTCACAAGGGACAATCTGACCAATATGACTCCACTTGCCTGTGATTTCAATTTATAATCAGAATAATGAGGCAAACTTATGTCATATACTTACTCATAAATTATAGTGTGTGAGATGAATCACACACTATAGGTTTAATCTAGACCTAAGAATAAGAAGTTATAAACAAAACAAATCTGTACTAAGGCCATGCTGCAAAATTGCTAGTCAATACTCTTCAAAAAATATGTTTATAGATAACACGTGTTCTTGCTTCACATGTAGACCTGTGTTCTAGTTTTCATAGATGTGTTTATATGGGAGTGATTGTGGGTAGAAATCAGGACACTAGAAAGGGACCCATGAGATGGGAGGGGTGGGTGATAGAACATGTGACCAACAGTGGAGTGGGTAGGACAGGAGTGGCGGAGAGGGGTGGAGGAGGGATCAACCAAAACAAACTACGTCTGAAACACCACAAGAGATCTGTTCACTTGTTTTCTAATGCAAAACGACTTTCAAAATGTATTTTACAAAAGAAAAGAACAACTGAGTAAGGGAATTCCTCAATCTCAATGAAATTGCCTAATAATGAGCACCAAAAGGCTGTATGTGCTCCTTGTTTGGTTCCTAGGTCAGGAACAAGACAGTTGTGGAAGTTGTTATTAGGCAACTGACAGAATTTGAGTGTGGAACTTATATTAAATAATATTACTGTGGTGCTATATTTCATGGGTCGTCCTCTGCAGACTGCCTTCTTCATGAGAGAAACACACCAAAACTAGAAGAAAATACCCTGATGTCTGCAACTTACATTCAACGGTTCAAAAAACGAACCCGAGAAACGGCCAAAGCAAAGGAGGCAAATGTTTACAATCAGTGAGTCAACAGGAAGGGCATGAAGAGGTTCGCTGCTCAGTTGTCCAACCTTTCCATGGATTCTTTTTAACTATTAAAAACTGGGAAAAATAAAACTAACATGGGCTGGAGAAATGATTCAGCAGATAAGAACTTATTGCTCTTCTGGGGGACTTGAGATCAGTTCCCACCTGTAACCCCAGGTCCAGAGGTTTCTGTGGGTACCTGCACACACAAGTGCCATACACACCCAGACACACATTCATAAACGTTAACAAAAATCAAAAATAAGCCGGGCAGTAGTGATGCACATCTTTAATCCCANCACTCAGGAAGCAGAGGCAGGCGGATCTCTGAGTTCAAGTCCAGCCTGGTCTACGGTTCGAGTTCCAGGACAACCAGGGCTACACAGAGAAACCCTGTCTCGAAAACAAACAAACAAATAAATAAATAAAATCTTTTGAAAAAGAAAACAGAAACCAAATTCATTTTTAATGTTTTTAATTTATGTGCCTACTTCAGCAATAATGAAACCCAGGTTTCACATACTCCTTTATAGATGCACAATATGAAATGTAGATAAAAGTTCCAAATTATGACATAATCAAAACTTACGAGAGAGTACTATAGGAGTTAGAGAACATGGTTAGGGTTNATTATATTAAATGTCTATCCCTATTACAGCACAAGATTAGAGGCAATTGATGCTAGTCTTTAAACTGAGTTTTCCCTGATTCCTAATTTCTCTGCTCCTCTCCTACATAAAACCTTAGAAATTGTTTGAGTATATTGGAAATATAGAATTCTTTTTTTAAAAAAAAAAAAGCAATCTGATGATGAGAAGTACAATTCTCTTTACAGGTACAGTCTACTCTTTAGCAGCCTGTAAGCCACTCTTTAGCAGCCTGTAAGCCATTGAAAAAGTAACTCCATAGCCAACGAAAAACGCCAAGCCCCTGTTTGGCTGAGGAAGGGGCGTCAAGTAGGCAATCGTGTGGTAGATNCGAGCACCGACGAAGATTCTGAAGTGCATGAGGGCTGTAGAGAGATCTGGACCACTCAGGGAATACAGAAGGCCGATACCGAGAAAGGGCACGATGTTTTCAAGATCGTTCAGGTGGGCTCTGTGAGAGAGGATGATGACAAAATCAGTGGGGATGCATACATCCTTCCCTCTCTTCTAAGACGGAACACAGTCTTAATGGATGCAAGGGTTGGGTTGGGTTTCATTTGGTTAGAGTCAAGGTTAGCTGAAGCTGGCCTGAAACTTACGATGTAGCCAGACTCTCCTCAAACTCAGTCTTTTCTGCCTCTACTTATGAGTGCTGCGATTCCAGCTGTGAACCCACCACACCGAGCAACACTAGAGGATCTTTCTATTACGAGGAATAGTCTAGATTTTCCTCCCAGCTGCCTCACTTCCTTGCTAACATGGTTTTTATTTAGAACAGCACATTTTGAAAAATTTTAGTTTATCTTGAGATGGCAGTTCACTGTTTCCAGAATATTAAAACGTCATCTCTCTAGAAAAGCACATGCCATTTTTGTAAGTATGAGATATCATTCTTTCAATTCAAGTTTCTTTTGATGAAAATTTTTGTTCCTAAAGAAAAAAATTTCTTTTATGGTTTTTCTCAAAACTCCTCCTTCACTTCTCCGCTACCTCAGAGTGGTTACACAGAAACTCCTTCANACAAACCATCATCAGGTCTCATGCTCTTTCACATCCATGTAAAACCATCCCCCCGGATATGGGTGAGATTTCAGACATTCTATATTCAAACCACAGAGAGAACTAGCAAGGAGAGGGCAAAAGACCAGGTCTCCACAGAAATGATTGGAAGTGGATGGAAGAGAAAGGAAGAGAAATGATTTTTTAGAATCTCTATGTGTAACACCATTAGAAGAAAACAGAAACACTTTTCAGTCAGAATCTTCCCTCTGGCTTGTGGCACCTTAGGCTTTTCTGACTTGGACTATGAAGAAAAGTACATCCATTATTGACCTGAAAAGTTTTAGGTACATAATTACTAGATCAAGTGTCTTTTATTAAGCACAGAATTAGTAATTGCTTTACAANCTTGACTAGAATTTGGTAGCACCAGCAGAACAGAAAGTGTGTGTGTGTCANGTTACTGTTCTAACATAAATGCTAGCATCCTCTGGGTGGTGTTTCCTTTTCCTACACTCCTGCTTTCCCTAAGAGCTCAAGACAAATCCATGACAACACAGAGCCATAAAGAAGTCACCAGAGACCTGGGGAACACCTAGAAGTGTCCACCCCACTTCTCTCATGAAACAACCCAAAGGTGCATACGGAGGGGTTGATGAGAAGGTACAGTGATAACATCTGCTGGGGAAGGGCCTGATGCTGTGGNCCTCTGAATCCTTCTGAAGACAACAGAGATGTCTTCACCTTTGCCCTTGTGTGCATTTGAATGTGTGTGTCCACATTATATGGTGTTCGTGCGGGTGTGGACGCACAGGTAAATGCAGGTGCATGNGGAGACCAAAGGAAAGCCTCGAGTATTTACTGCTTTTCAGAATTCATCCACTTATACTCTATTTATTTTAAGACAAGGTGTTTCGGTGGCCTGCAACTCACAGGGTTGGCTAAGCTGACTGGCCAGTGAGCCCCAGGGATCCACCTGTCTCTGCCTCCCCAGCGATGGGATGATGAGCTTGCTCNAGCACTCCCAGCTCCTCTTAGGAACCTGCCAGGTTCATAGTCCAATCTTCCCACAAAGGCTCAGGAGACACTGTAACAGTCCATTCCCTCAGATCAGGCTCTCTGGTTTTCAGCATCCACCTGACCTTGACAATAGTCGCTCTGAGCATTTTAAATGAATTATCAAGCGGTTACCAACTATGAAAGGGGTGGAGGGTAGGGGGATCCAGNCATATTTCCCTGATGCCCTCCGCTCAGACAGGNCTCTAAGCATACAGTGGGGTGTCTAAATTCTCACAAGGAATTGTCTCAAATTAACATAATTTCTTATCACTTCTTCTTCCTTCATGAAATAGTTCAAAATGCCATAGGGACGTATTCCTTGTATCCCACCACCCCATCACAGGCATAGACCACTTCTTCATGTAATTGCCTGATTACTACATGTATGTTGCTCTCATATCTTCTTGGAAGATCTTTGATGGCATCTCAAGGAAGGTAGAACCATGATACACATGTAAGAACCTTCCAGCAGCTTCTCTGTTCATGAATTGGGGCCACAAATGACATCATCTAGTTCAGCCTCTAACACATAGCTCGGTCTCTTGATGGAATTCTCACTTGGGTCACTCAGGCTCCACAGAACACTGTGGGGGAAAGAGTGTTCTCCACACCTGAAGACAGTGTGTTATAGATTCCTGGCATTTCCCTAAAACTAAACTCAAGTTCTTTAGAATAACTCACTATTTTTCTGGCCTTCTTGATTACCTTTCGAGTTTCATTTATCTTGTAGTACTGAGTGTGTGTGGTCTTGAATTCCTCTCAGAATAAGGTGAAATAGGATTAAGTAGATAAATTAGTATGTGAAGTGTTTTCTAATCAGCCCTGGCTTGTGTCTGTTTGGAACTCAAATTACTGTTACATTGCTTGACATGTCAACACACACTACTTTAAGCTTGTAGCTAATTGTCTTATATGTGCATGTATTAACTTTCTGAATATCTTCAAGGACAGCTTCCATTTCATCTGTAGCGCCACACAGCCTTACAACTATGGAAATAGCAACAGGTTTATAATTACATGTTGAAATAATNAGAGGGAAATTCTANGTTGAAAATAGAAAAAGGAGATTCTAAAAACCTCTTCCAAAATTTATTTCACATGGGTGCTATTAATATTTTATTTGATGAGGCCAATCAATTATCAAAAATATGTAACTTGAAATGGGATCCTTGGCCTTCTGTAAAAGATTGCCCAATGCTACACTGTAAGTTCAGATTCTGATCACCAGAGGGCGCTGTGCACACTGGTGTTATACCTCTCTAGGCACCTAGAGTTAAGGTCAACGGTATTAAATGTCAGTTACATTTATTTGTAGTCTGAGAAGAAAACATCAGACTAGATTATAGATTTCTCCTCTAAAAGTACCCACAGGAGGGTAAGGATGGCAGATGGGATAAATAATAAAGAGAATCTGAACTCTCAAAATAAAATGTTTTTTTTTAAGTTTCCGTATAGGAGGCTTGCATGTTCCTGTCCATCTTGCTAATAATGCCACAGTTGTGCTGTTAGTGTTTTCTAGTCCTAGTCTACTGTATGAATAGAATGCCACGATTAGCATCAACCACGCAACTGCTTGTTGTTAAAGAGAAACTGAGAAAGAACAGATAAAGCTTTAAGAGGTTTGTGTCCCCAAAGCGTCTGACACATCGCTCTAATCATCATTCTCTCCCATCGTAACATTTAACACTGTTTGAAGTTTTCACTTTTACTGTTTTGTCCTGAAACTATTTCTGATGACATGACCTGTTTTCAAACTGGCTTACTTAGGAGGACTGAGTTACCCAGCACAAAACCTGCAGAAGCAGAAGCGAGTGTCTCAAGAATCTAGCACTCACTTCCTCCTCAGAGAAAAACATTCTTGCTTGAGAAATGTCTGTAATGCACAGTGTAAATTCTCATTCCTCAAGCCCATCTCCGTTCACAGTTTNTCAGGTAATTTGTTGGGGAATTGAGAGAAGAGATGACTTTACATCCAATATAACAAGATGCAAAATTTGGAAGCATGCATGAGTGTATAATCCCTGGTCAGGGTTCATCTTGAGCCCTAATACCCACCTCATGGTATGAGAGAAGAATCTGTGGCTATCCTGGGAGGGCCTTCAGACCTTCCCAGAGAAGCAAGGAGGGGTGACATAAACATGACACTGAGAGTTCATCTGACATCCCATTTGCAGAAGGAAAACTCTTTGCTCTCAATTTCTATTTCACGGTCATTCACACCAAACTGAGGAAATCTATTCAAGTATTCATTACTTTACTATCTTCACTCTCCATCATAGGGCTACCAGGCTACTTGGCACCTATAAAACTTCCCTGACGCTTTAGCTCTCTGCAACATCAATGGCTGGGATATGACTGGAATTGTTCCATAGCTCGGATGAGCATTACAAAATAGTAACTGGGAAAACAGCATGTAGCNCTGATATTCCGTGTGTTATTAAAAAGGGAGAGACTATTACTTAAATTTGGCATTGAATATCTGTATAAAATAATAGCACACCTCATGACATTATGACAAAGACTAAGAAAATGCTTTCAGATCTACAGGTCTAGGTGTTTTTGAAATAAAGCTGTGAGGATGGAATGTGGCTTCTCTCTCCAGTGTTCTATTGGGTTTGCAATATATTAAATATAATAGCTATGAAGGAGATACAGAGACNAAGGAGCAGAGAGAGACAGAGACACAAAGAGGCAGAAGCATAAGGCAGAGATCTTAGTTCTCTGAAAAGTTTTAACTTTCATATTTTAACTCTTCTACAAAAGCACCTAGTCCTTTGACCCTTTGTATGACGGACCGTCTCAATTTGGGAGAGAAGTGACACAAATGCAAGAATTTATTGCCTGCATTTGACCTCCTACCTACTATTATTTTAATGTATTCCTAAACAGAGCAGAGATTCCAACCCCAACACAGTCCGTACAGAATTATAACAAAATTGGTGACACGGCAACTATAGCACCAAGGGGAGATCTTTAGGTGCTTAAGGTGCTGTAGTTCATTACACGGACTACAGAAAATTACTGACTTCGCCCATTTCTTCTCTAAGACCCTGATCTCTTAGCTGGACTCCTTGGCCATGATTCTAGAGTGAGGAATTTCCAGAGATATCAGGTTACCTTCGCACTCGTTCCACCTTTTCGTCAGTCCGAAGAAACTTCTTGGCATTCTCTCCCTTGCCAAAGCTGGCACAGTCTTCTGGGTTGGCAAAGATCTATTCAAAATACCGAAAAGAAGAAGAAGAAAACCACTCATGCATGCCAGTGCTAGGTATATAGTTTGATGACAGAGAGGCCCTATGCTCAACCACTAGTATCAACATGACAACAAAAACAACCGAAAAATAGCACCCAAATTCCAAATACTGTGAAAAGTGAAGGAGCAGTAAGGGTAGCTACCAATTTGCTAATCTGCATTTTGGTGTGTATGTATGTGTGCATGTTTGTATAGGTGCACATGTGAGCACAGGTGCAACATATACATGAATGCATGTACGTGTGGAGGCCTTGGATATTCAAGTTTCATTTCCATTTCATTCCATTAGGAATTACTGTTAACCTTGTTTTTGAGACAGCTTCTCTTAGTAGCCCAAAGCTTCCTGGAATAGACTAGGCTGGCTGCCAGTGAGCCTCAGNGATCCACCAGTCTCCCCCTCTCCATTGGTGAGATTATAAGTGCAAACCACCATATCTGTCATTCTTAATACAGATACAGTCGGGTCCTCATTACTGACTAAGCAACAGCCCCAGCACCAGTAATTTGAATCTTAATAAAAGAAACATAAGCATCCTGGTTGGCCCTTACAAAAAGAAATTGTTGACCAATAAATCAAACACAGGAGGAGGGAAAGCATGTGCCTGAATCTTTATCAACACGAAAACTTTTTTAAAGTAGCATGAGTAAAAACTTCAAAAAAGGCTAGAATATGAAAATCCTGAAAAGGGAGTGGTGAGATGGGTCTGCAGGTAAAGGAGCACAAGCCTGACCAGCTGAGTCCAAGTTCCAGAACCCACAGTAGAAGGAAAGAACTGACCTCTACACATACTCGATGTGGCACTTGTGTGTTATACTCTCACACATAACACACACAGGCACAAACACACACCTGTCTCTTATACACATCTAGATGTGTATAAGAGACCCCCTCCCTCCTTCCCTCCCTCTCTCTCTCTCTCATTCACAAACACACAAATAATGACATATAAAATAATTTTAAAAAATAGTTAACGAAGAAGTAAAAACATAAAAGAGATATAATTCTCAGCCACAGCAGACCATCAACATGGTCCTCTGGCATCTTTTACATAGTGATGTTGATACACATTCCCTCAAGTATATCAACATTCCAGGTGCTCGGTTTTCAGCAAGTAATGCCTTTGCCTTCTAAGGCTGTCAGAAGAGGCNAGCAAGCAGCAGGAAGCGGTGAGGGACAGAGAGGCATACTAACTTCACGGGGATGTGGAAATGCCCTCCATTTCTCTTAAGAGCATAAACTCTCATGTTGACTAATACAGCAAAATATAANCAGATTAAATGCATTCCAATGAGCAAAAAGGATGTGTTCTGGGGCATNTGTTCATGGATTCCTTCCTACAATTACTATGCTGTTTGAAATTATTTCTCCATCCCTTGAAACTTGAAATATGCATTTAAGATATGTTTAAGTAGGCCTCACTGTTTAATAATTTATAATCAAGAAAACACAGACTGTAAAAATAGTTGTAATTTTAGCTTGAAAATATCATAAATAGTATAACATTTTTCTTAACATATGAGTATTTNTTACAAATAAAGACGTTAAGGAGAATTGCTAAGCAGAGATGTGACAGAGTCAGCTCCTGAGGTCGGGTCTCTTGGTCTTGCTCCTCATGGTGTCCTCCAAAAAGGTGCCTGGACTGCAATGGATGTCCAACATACGAATTTTGAATAAAAAAATGAACAAACCACAGTGAAAAGTACCCAAAGTTGGGGTTTAAGCCAATCTGAATTGGAGGGGGTTGCTGGAAANTGAAGTCAGGGCCTTGTGTATTCCAAGCAAGCGCTCTACCACTGAACTACACCCCCTTTTCTCAAGGTGAGTTTTCATCTCAATCCCATCCTTCATTGGTATGCAAGGCCAAGCAAGCACTACTAGTGACCAATATTTCTGTCCTCACACAAAATGCATAAGCTGAAGCCTAATCCCCAGACTGAAGGTGTTGGAGGTGAGGCCTCTGTGTCATCATAAGGTCATGTGGATGGGCCCCTCATGATTGGGGTCAGCGCCTTTATAGGAAGAAACAGGACACATCCTCTGCCATCCTCTTTTTCTTTCAACTAACTTGGACACAAGGAGAGGATGGCCCTGTGCAGATCAGGAATCTATCCCTTGCTGGACATCAGATCTGGCATCTTGATCTTGGGCTTGTCGCCCTGCAGAGTCATGTTACCTAAGCCTCCTGTTCAGTGACACTCTGTAGCACTGGACTACNCTGACTTGCCCCCTCTCTTTCAGTTTTCCTTAAGGAAATCAGACTTCACTTCACCTGAGATTGCTAACAATGCCACAAAATGATGAAGGGGTCNAGCACATGTGAGAAGCAAAAGAAAGCTCTATTACACCACCAGCTCCCTGCTACGAGATTATTGTAGTAGAATAGTATTTTAAGGTGTGTTACTTTTGTTGAGGTTGCATTTGTTTAAGTCTGTGAAGCTGTGTTATTGTGCCTCTCTAAAACACCTGATGGTTTAATAAAGATCTGAACAGCCAATAGCAAGGCAGGAGAAAGGATGGGTGGGGCTGGCAGGCAGAGAGAATATACAGAAGGAGAAATCTGGGGGGAAAGAAAAAGAAGAGTAGCCAGAGAAAGAGGACATCAGGGAACAGCCACCCAGCTACACAGCAAGCCATGGAGTAAGAGTAAGATTTACAGAAGTAAAAGAACGAGATAATTTTAAGTTAAGCTGGCTAGAAACTAAGACAAGCTAAGGATGGGCATTCATAATTAAGAATAAGCCTCCATGTGTGATTTATTTGGAAGCTGGGTGGCTGGCCTCCCAAAAAGAGTAAAAACAAAAAATAATTGGGCCTTCTAATGTGGGCCATATTTCCATCTAGAGCCTGAGAAAACTGAACAACAACAACAAGAACAAGGATATGTCTCCTTTAAGAGTTTCAGCCAGACAGTGTCTGCCAGTCAGTGAGCCCTTGAGCAGCTAATATGTTAAGTAGGAACAACAACAACAACAAAAAACTAAACTAAGTAAAATCACCTGCCGCAGTGCAAGCATGGACATTCTAGAACTCTAGGAAGGTTGAATGCAGTTCTCAGTCACAAACCTATGACCAGGACGCAAGCTTTAGGCTTGGCTCTCAGGACCTGAGAAGTGGACGGAGCCAGCTGAGAGCCTTGGGAGGATCCAGGTGTAGCTTAGCAGTGTAAACTTTGCTTGTGCATTATTGTACAGGATTGTTTTAGCTATCCTGGGTTTTTGTTTTTCCATATGAAGTTGAGTATTATTCTTTCTAAGTCTGTGAAGAATTGTGTTGGGATTTTGATGGGGATTGCATTGAATCTGTAGACTGCTTTTGGTAAGATTGCCATTTTTACTATGTTAAT
>LZPO01066326.1:185427-216679 GCA_001675575.1 Neotoma lepida | reverse complement strand
AGAGAGGGAGGAGGGAAAAGGGAAGGAGAAGGGGACAGTTCAGGAAGGGAGCTCTACCAACTGACATCTCAACATTAGATTCAAGAGTAAACAATCTAGCATATGAAAATGCTTGACAAGGAAGGGACAAGTTAGCAAAATGATGGGGCTGCACAGTAACTTCTATTTGATGAGTACAATCATCAAGTGAGGGCCCACAAGGTCAAAGTGAGAAGAATGCTCAAACTTCCCTTATCACTCCATACCCTACCTCCTCCTGACTAGTCTACATGATCCAGGACACACTCCTGTACCACCGCCCTGTATATGCCAGGAAGGCTCCATGAAGCTGTGTAAGAAATAAGAGAAACAAGGACATACATGGCCAAACGATGACCTTAAACTCCTGACCTTTCCACCTTCACCTCCTGAGAGCTAGGACCACAAGAATACTCTGCCAGGCACAGCAAATGTCTTGCTTCACATGATACAATTCTGAGTCATTTTAACATTGTTAAAAATTAGCATCATTTGCTTATACATTCTTAGAGAAAAGATTGTTTAAGCTGGAAGGGAAAAAACCAGAACCTTGGATTAGTTAAAATATACAATAAAGAGAATTTTCTTTCTTATATAATTTCTTTATATATGTCAACTATAAGTGAATGAGAATTTTATGAGTTTGTTAATTTATTTTTAATTATGTGTGTGAGATAGTGGAATATGTGCATATAAGTACACACAGCCCACAAAGGACAGAAGCGGCATCTGATACCTAAACAGCACAGAACTGAACTCGGTCCTCAGCAAGAGCAGTACAAGCTCTTAACCANTGAGCCATCTCTCCAGCCACAGAATTTTCACACTTAGAAAATCCAAGCCATCCCTGAAGTTGCAATGATCAACATAAATATGCTAGTGAGACACTCATACAAGCATGAACCTTTCAGAGGAAAATGCTTACTTATGATGTGCTTTAGTGTGTGTCTGTGGGTCTGTCATTCAGATTCTCATTTTCTCTCTGCCAACAGGCACCACTTTGTTATCTGTNCTTGCTTTTCCCTTGGAAGATTTCTATGGAGGCTCTTACCCTGTGGTTAACAACGTGCCCNTGGAGGAGCGGGCTGGGCTGTTTCACACAGCACTGCTGACCCTCTGCCTGGGCACAGGAGGAATAAGAGCTGTTGTCCGTCCATTGGATGCATATGGCCTTCAGGAACATGAATCAAAGAAGCCAATGTCTTTTTTTAACTGGTAAGTGACACTGATTAGGAGAAAAAAACAGAATTATAGTATTCTCTCCTTGTTTGNNTTTTCCCACTGTGTGGCCTTTCTCATTAGTTGGGCTGGGTAAGTGAAAGTGTGGTGACATCTATGACAATGGTTCAATCAATAATCATGGTCAAGGTTGGACACATGGCTCAGCAATTTAGAACACTTGATGTTCTTCCACAGGACTCCAGTTTGGTTCCCAGCACCCAAGTCAAGTGGTTCATAGATGCCTATAACTCCAGCTCCANGGAATCCAGTGGCCTCTTCTGGCCTCTGCAGGAACACACNTGTATGTGCACATATAGGCATACAGACACATACACAAACACATAAATAGAGAATAAAATAAATCTTAAAAATAATAATGATCAGATATAAATCAGAACCAGCAACTTCTCAAGAAAAACTGATTAATTTATCCTCCAAGTAAAAAGACATATACACATTGGTTCGTGACAATGAACAAAATGCAGCCTCTGAGCCAAACAGTCCAGGTGCAAGCCTCCCTTCTACTTACCACAAGCGATTGCCATTTCTCTCTGGTATATTCACATCTAAAGACAGCACTGGTACTTTCTCAGACGTAACTGCTACAGACAGAGAACTTGGTGCATGGTTGCAGATGCCCACCCCCCCAAAAAAAAACCAGGAAGGGTAGCTGTAGTAGTTATGTCAACTTGTAGCTGAGGAGACCATCAAGGCTGGTAAGTTCATAGGTCAGGATAAAGAGGAGATGACAGAGAAAAAGAGTACTTCAGAACATGTTGGATATCTGCCAGTATCCTTGTTTCTCATCAACATCACCCCAACACCTGGAGGACTTGATGTTTTACGACAACCAAACTATCATTCTCTGATTCTTTGCTGCCTGGCCTGGGAAATATGAGGGTATGTGCCTGCAAGTATGTGTGTGTGCAGGTGTGCACATACACATGTGTTCCTATGGCGACCAGNGGTTAGTCTCTGGTGTCATTCCTCAGAAGCTATCAAGTTTTTTGAGAAAGGGTCTCTCATTAGCCCCCTGGAGCTTTCCAATTTGGCTAAGATGGATAGCCAGTAAGTNCCAGGGACCTGCCTGTCTCCACATCCTTAGAGCTGTGATTACAAGTGTGCATCGCCACACCAGGATTTTTACAAGGGTGCTGGGAACTGAACTCAGATCCTCATGAATACACAGTAGGTACTTTACCTACTAAGCCATCGTCTCAGGCTCTATATGTTTTTAAAGGAACCCATTTATATATTATAAAATAGAAATTCTAGAAAACAATTGAGATTTGGAAGTTAATGAAGAGTCACTGTTCCTAGCTTAGTGTAGCATTTCTTTTGGGTGCTCTGTACTCATTAGTAGGTATCAAACAGGTATGAGCCACTATTAAAGTCTACATGACAGCCTTTTCACACCTTTCAGCTAGAGGATAAATTAGTTAGTGTTTCAGGGAAGTTCTATTTAGATCCAAAATGTCTCCCCAAAGGCCCATGTATTGAAGGTTTAGTCCCTGACCTGTGGTACCATGGAGAAGTTGTAGGACATTTGCATAGTGGAGTTTCGTAAAAACGCAAGGTTTTGAAGGAGTTACTGGAATTCTGGTCCTTTCCTCTTGTTCTACTTGCTTCTTGGCCACAATGAGGTGAGCATCTGTTTGATCATTTGGCTCCAGCCACAGCCACAAGGTACTGTGTTGTCACAGACTCCCTAGCAATGGGTCATCCCACCAAGGACTCAGTGAAATCTCAGGAGTTATGACATCATACTTCCCTTCTTTTAGGTTGATTGTTGCATACATTTTGTCATAAAAGCTGAAAGTATGACAGGGAAGCATTGCTTGCACTCCAGGTTTGTTTGTCTGTTGGGATTTTGTTTTGCTGTTGCTTTTTTTTGTGTGTGTGTGTGTGTGTGTGTGTGTGTGTGTGTGTGTGTGAAATGGGTTCCCAACATTGTCTAGAATAGCTATCTCTCCATCACTGTTATCTCTAGATAAATCAAGGCAGATAGCACCAGAAAAAATGTTGAAAAAATTTAATCTAGAAAACATTAAATGAGAGCTGGAGAGATGGCTCAGTAGTTAAAAGTACTTCCTGTTCTTGCAGAGGACTCATGTCCAGTTGTTACTAGTAGTCACATGTGACTAAAAGCCACCAATGACTCCAGTTCCAGGGCATCTGACACCCTTTTCTGAACTAGGAAGAAACCAGGCAGGCACCTGGTTTGCATACATATGTGGAGGCAAAGCATTCACACCCATTTAAAATATTTAAAGATGCATTAAATGAAAAATGTTTAGAGTCAATGTTATCTATGTATATGCAGCTATCCAAGAGAATCCTCCTCTTCCTCGTTCTTTTTCCCTCCCCCCATCTGTCTCATATTAATATTACAAAACACTTGAGCCTATTTTGGGTTAAGTTTTAATGTAATGGAATGATGCTGTCTATCAAAGGGAAAAGGGATGTTGACTTCCTCATAGCAAATTCTGCCTCCTTGACCTGCCCAAAGGAGAAGAAAATCCTTCTTTTTCATTCTATTCGGAGGTTTTAATCCTTAATTAGCAACATCATTTTGATTAAATAAGACTCTGGAGGATTCCGACTGGAGAACCATCAGTTGTTCTGAAAGATAGCTCCAGGGACTTTATTGGACTGTGGTTTTAGTCCTTCAGAGTTGTATTTAATCAAAGTGACATTTCTTGGTGTTGATTACAAAAGGGACATTATNTGAATGAACTACTTCCTTTGGGAAACAGAGAGGACTCTCAGTGGGTTTGTGCTTTAGGGATTTGGGTCGGGGGTGAGGAGTGGGGCACAATGAGGCGGAGGAGCTAGGAGAAGCCAGGCCAGATTCCGGAAGAACACGCTTAGCANATACTTTTTATTATTGTCTAATTTCATAATTTTAAAATCTCTGCTGAGAATAATCACATGGTGTCTTTGAAACCTGAAGATGCAAGTGTCTAGAAAAGTAGACGAAGAACCACAGTATTATTCTTTTTGGTTTGCTTGCTTTTTTGGTTTAAATACTAAACTACAGAACAAATTTTATCAGCATCTCCTTACTAAAGTTAGTAGAAATAAATGACATGAATGAAATATCTGTTCTANAACATTCTGAATGGGTTAGCAGCAGGATTGACAGAGACTCCACTGCCAGTCAGGCAACTAGCTGGCAGAATCTTGTATTGGTCACTTGAGAGGGCTATGACTTCCAGTAAAGTCGGTAGCTTGCAGAAATCTGGGTTTCCCAGTCACAATGTGAGAATACCTCAGAGGGATGCATTGCTGCTTATTCACAGAGTATCCCAAAATATCACTGGCATTTGAATTTTAATAGCTGTTATTATTGAACAATGAGCAAGTCATAGCTAAAAATCTTNATCTTATTGCAAGGAAAGAGAAAACCCATTTAATAGGCAGCCATCTTTAAAATTGGCTGTCCGTTAACTCAATTGTTTTCTCAAAGTCCAAAAATCCCTAATGGGCTGAGGTTATAGTTCAGTGGTAGAACGGTTGCCTCGCATTCATGAGGCCCNGAGTTCAATTACCAGTGCCACAAAACAAAAATAAAATCCTGAAAGTTGCAAGCACGGAAAATGTAATTGATTTCAGCAGCACCTCTCAAACGACAACACACACTTAAATCTAACTGGAGTCTGCGTTTAGCCCTGCTTTCGGCGCAGATGTTGGATGTGCATGGCTGCGAGACCTTTAATGAGATGTGTCGTTGCCTCTATCCCACCCAAAGCTTCCCAGAGATCCTGTTGAGCAGTGTAGACTGGAAGTTTTAGGAATTGAAAACATCGATTCTGAGTAAGGTTGCCAAAAGGAGGCGAGAAAGCCACTGCTAGCCAATGGTGCCATCTGGAACGGAGTCTCCGCTACTGNGTACCTCACGGGAAGCATAAAGCTAAAGCTCTCTGAAAAGCAGCTCTCTGCCAACAGCCTGGTGTACGTACTCAGATCTGAACCCGGCTCTTTCAGGCATTTCCAGATTCTTGGGCGTGCAGTTATGAGCCACCACACTGGAGATAATGGAAGTAAGCACACCTGAGCAGGTTCTTTCCTGGAAGCCAAAGGATGGTGGAAAATTAAATCTGTCCATGGCCATGATTTTAGAGCCTACCACCGTCAGCTTCAAATCGCTCTTNGAATTTTTTTCTACTTACTTTACCTGATAATTTACATTCTATCTCTATTTCACAATGTGCTGCATTAGGCAGAATCCAAGTCCTAAGTAAAATATTGACTAGGTTCTTGAAAGGGGCAGAAGATGAATTTATTCCACCCCCACATTTCAGATACGTGTCCCTAAATTGATCCTACACTATGTCTGTCACACACAAAAATGCTCTCTGTTGAATATTGTGGTGGTTTAAAAGAAAATGCCTCCCAAAAGGAGTGGCACTATCAGGAGGTGTGCCTTTGTTGGAGTAGGTGTGGCCTTGTTGGAGGAAGTGTGTGGTNTTCACAGCAATGGAAACACTAAGACAAATATGTGCTCAACTGTAGTCTTTATTTTAGGGAAACACTGGAGTTAAAAAGTGATTGTTCCACCAGTTTTTCTGAAAGTTGAACACAGAGGACAATGAGTTTCAACTCTAGATGCACACTAAAGCTACCAAAACATCCTTTAAAAATATTTCAATTCTTGGACCCTAAGAATCTCGGTTACATTGGTTTGACATAGGACACAGGGAAGGGAAATTGTTTTCTGCATTTCTGAGCAGACGGAATAGAGTTTAAATATCACTGTTCTCAAATAGTGTTACTTGACTTTAATATTCTACAAAGCAAGCAGGGTGCTTGTGAGGCAGATGTCCAAGAATCCAAGGNACTCCTCAGCTACATGACAAGTTTGAGGCCAGCCTGGGCATATAGAGATCTTATCTCAAAGAAATCAATAAATAACTAAGCAAAAATCAGGTTTTATCTGTATTGTTTGGGAAATTATATACATTTTATGGCAGAGAAAATGATGATTCACAAATGAATTAAATATACATATATATAATTATATATATACATATACATATATTGAAGAAGGAAGAGGCAGAAGGGCCAGGAGTTCAAGAACTGCCTTGGCTATGTACCAAGTGTGAGGTGATTCTGGGCTACACCTGCAACCTTGCTGTAATCTCCTACTACCCCTTAAAAACAATAATTCTCAAATCTGATCACAAATGTCTTGCATTAGAAATTCCTGAAAGGAGTGCTGAGGATTGGGAAAAGAAGGGAGAAAGGGAGAAAGAGAGGGAAAAGGGGCCGTGAAAAAATAGAGTAGCATCGGAGATCTGGGGAAAGAGGGGAAGCAGCTGTTGTCAGTTAACACTACAACTTCTCCTTGGCCCCTGATGTTGACTCACCAAGATTACCAATCATTTGTCAGCATCTCGGTTGGGAAAAACAATTCCGGAAACAAGGAAGAACTATAACATTTCTGTNTGCTCCAAATGCACCCTTGCCAGAATATTCTTTCAAATATTTCAATAGACTCATTGTCATACTAGGAGAATGGTAGTGCCCACCATGAAATCGGTGTTCATGTCTCAGTGGCCCTTCTAAATGTCTCTGTTGTACTNAACAGTCACAAACCTGCTAAATATCTTTGCATCTTTCAGGGCAGAATAAAATATTCTCTCTGGGGTCCCTAAGTTGTCCACTCACATTAGGAAGACTGGAAACTTCCAGAAATTTGCCTTCCCTCTGGCATATCATCTCAGATTAGTCAACANCTCCTCTAGTCACTCCTGTTAAAAATCAGTTAAAATAAATCTGGCCATCTAGGAAATAAAGTAATGATGTGACTTTCAGGTTATCACTAAATAAATTAAGCAAATGTTTAAAACAATGCCAAAATGACGGCTGAGATTGGTGATGAGAAATCCCAGGGACCATACAATTTTTTAAAANAGCCTTTATGGTTCCAGTTATTTGCAGTTTCATGCCCACACTTAAAAGTAGACTAAATTGTGTTCCTACTGCTGCTTTCAATTTCCCTTAATCACTGGTATTTGTTTTGCTTTAGTGTTTTGCTCTCTGACTTTCTGTGTGAGAGGTGTTTTATACGTTCAATTTACTGGTGAACTCTGAGATGAAAGGAGTCTTAATGGTAAGCTCGAAGACTGTGGGTTTTTCTTTTATTTATTTTTTTTTTGAAGATAGTACATACATAATTTCACCCTTAATTATCTGAGGCTTGTCCTGACCAGAGAAGAGCAAAGACGAATGTAGAGTGTGTCTGTGCTAAGTAATTCTTTCAGAAAATTACACAATCAAATAGGTGGGATGGCATTTGTTAAACTACGTTTAGTGCTTTATGTGAAATCCCCTCCTGTATGTAGATAATTCAGCACTGCAATGCTTTGGGTTTCAAACTAGCTTTCCCAAGATTTAAATCTTGGAGTATTCTTCATTTTCTTTGACCTTCTTTGGAGCAAATTCAGGATGGACCACCTTGTGGTCCACTGAAGAGACATAGACNGTCTTCTTGTATTTTCTCAATACTGCTTGTTTATCATTGAGAGAGGAGAAGAAAATCTAAAGAGTAAAAATAATGCAATATTGCTTTTGGTTTCCACCTCTCAGTTGCTACAGCCATGATTCAAGAGGACAGCTTGCCACAGCATGAAAGGTTAACCCCAGGCTGAGCCTCGGAACTCTACCTGGCTGTGCTAGAAAATTCTGTGTACCCCACTGTATTATGACAAATAAATTCTTGTTCGTGGGTTATATTAAATCAATTTGCTTATCATGGTCTTATCTGGCTTTCTGTTAGGCCTCCGTGCCCAACCCTGTGTCAATTTTTAGAAGTCTTTTAATGGCCTATATATTTCTTATCATATGTCACATCCTATCATTTTGTCATGTACTGTACATTCGTTGTGGCTCTAGTTCTGTGCTAGGTCTATGAGCATAGAGAAGTAGAGATGCAGAGTAAGATGATGTTGGTGAGAAGTTTGACCATCTACACCCAAGAAGCTGACCTGACATAGATGAAATCACTGTTTCCTTTTAAAGTGCAGCATGGGAATGACAGAACATTTCAGAGTAATGAAGAAGAGACCTGATGTGAACTTTGAAAACAAGACATGGCAAGCCAAGGGAGATACAAAGTCACAGAGACATAATGAGTGTTTCAGAGACAGTGTCATCCAGTGGCATACCCCTTTCCACACATACATCTCACACATGTCACTTTACTGCTTTCCTATGGCACCCCTGGCCAAGCTCTCTCTTACCCCTGATCCAGACCATCACAATGGTTATGACTCCATGCCATGCTTTGCCTATAATCACAGACCTACTATGATCATTTAATTCTTTTTCACTTAAAGTCAGATTTGATCAGTCTCATGTTTTCTTTCCTTCCAAAGACCCCTCAGGCAACCCCATCCCTTCACCTTAGCCAACCAAGCCCTACATGATCCACACCAAACATATCTGTTTGATCTCCAAACATTGTACCCTATTTTCCTCAGCTTCCCGTCATGGTTCTTGTTTCCTAAGTCAGGATTGGAGGAAAAATGTAACAAAGACATTTGCTTAGCATCATCCAGCTAACATCTAGTTTTCTTTGTCTGGAAGGTATGATCTCTATTTTTAAAATTACACTGAATTCCAGAGCATGGGAGGTCAGGGAAGGTGTGAATGATTGTAAGAGTTTAGCTCCAATTCATGTCTTCTGACCGCCAATTCAAAGAGGAAGGACAATATTTATAGTTAATGATAGATGAAACACGTTGATCAAATGTCAAAGCCCAGATGAATAAGGAAATAATGGTGTCATAAAACTGATAACTGCAGAGTCCAGGAAAGAGGAACAAAAAGATCACCAAGCCTAAGGCTCTGCTTGTAGGCTGCACAGTGACAAATGGCTCTGGCTTATGGGTCCGCAGCACAGCTAGATCAAACCAGATGAGTCACTTCAACTCTCCAAGTCTCAGATTTCTTTCCTGAAGAAAAAAGTGTAAGAAAAGTTTTGTGAGCTTGTGTTTGGCAAAGAATTCTTATAAACCGCACTGAAAGCCTGATCTGTAAGAGCAAATAAACCTGGTAAGTGGATGCTGTCAATACATTGTTAAGATAATTAAAATACAAATCCCAGGCTGAAAGGGAAGATCTGTAAAACTATGTAATTAATAATGAANTCATTGATAGACATATAAAGATTTTAAATTCAATATTAAGCAACCTTTTAATTTGAGTGTGTGTGTGTGTGTGTGTGTGTTATGTGTGTGCAGATACACATACTCATGCATACACATGTGGAAGTGAGGGGTCAATGTTGGCTGTCTTCCTNTCTCATTCTTCACATTACTTTTGAGGCAAGATCTCTTATTGAACCTGGAATTTACCAATTGGCTAGATCAGCAGGCCAGTCAACCCCATTGGATCCTCCAGTCTTAGCCTCTCAGTACTGGAATTACAGGGATTGCTGTGCCTGACTCTTTATATGGGTACTGTGACCTGAACTCAGGTCCTCATGTTTGCAGGGCAAGCACTTCACCCACCAAACATCTTCCCAGCACTAACTTTCTTTTAAAGTGGGAGACGTATTTACATGAAAGCTTTATCAAAGAAGATACAGAAAACCAAAACTCATTACAGGAAGCTGGATATAATTAGTACTCAGGGAAATGCAAAAGCTAACCATGAGACACTAATAAAAATCTGCCATCCTCAGTGTTGACCATGATGTAAATGGTTTAGAGCATTCACGGACATGTGATCACAACNTAAAATGTCACAAAATGCGAAGGTCTCAAAAACATTTGTAAATTTCGTATAATATTAGATATACATATATCATAAATTCCAGCCATTTCACTTCCAGACTTTTACCTACAGAAAGTGAATACCCATATCTGTACAAATACTTGAACATCAATGTTTGTATTAGCTATGAGCTAGAAAAAAGATGTCTATTAACAGGAAAATGAACGAGTAAATAGTAAATGTTTATAAAATGGACCCTACTTGGTAATAAGAAGGAATGTCTTGATGGAGCAGGATGAGGGGGTAGTGGATGGGGATGAATGGGGAGGAGATGGCTGTAGATGGGGAGTGAATGGGGGTTAATAGAGGGTGGATGGAGGAACAGATGCGAAAGCGGATTAGAGAAGTGAGTGGAAGTGAATAGGAGGGGCATGGCAATAGTGGCTGGATGAGAATTTGGTAGCGTGTAGATGAGGGTGTACTGGGAGTATGCTGTGGATGTAGATAAGATGGATCAGGACCAGGTGAGAAGTGGTCAGGGGGTCAATGAGGTCAGATAGCGGTTGGAACGAGGTAGATGGAGATGTGTGAATACNGACATGGTAATGGATATGGCTGGATGGGAAGTAGATATAGGGTTGGATGGAGGTGGATGAAGGTATATAGGGAAGTGGATGGGAGGTAGATGGGGAATAGCTGCTGGTAGATAGTTATGAATGGAGTGGGTGGAAGTTGGCTGGATGGTGAATATCAGTGAATGGTGATGGATTGGTATGAATGAAGGTGTACAGGGAATGGATAAGGGAAATGAAGGTAAAGGTAGATAAGGTGTGGATTATGGGCAGTTGAGGTGGATAAGGATGGATGGGCTACATGAAGAACTGGTGAAGGTGGACAGAGGACAGATGGAGTTTTAAAAGGGTGGGTGCAGGTGGATGATGGGTGAGTGTGGGTTTGATGAGGCATGGTTGCATGGGGCAAATGGGGTACTGGGGTATGCAGGTGGTAGATAGACAGTGGAGTGGGGTGTGTGGAAGGGATATACAAAACGGGTGGAGGAAGTGGATAATGATGGATAATGAAAGAGAAATTGAAGGGGAACAGGTGAGTGTGTGTGTGTGTGTGTGTGTGTGTGTGCGCGCGCGTGTGTGTAGGAGGTGTGGGCTAGAGTTTGGAGTGTGTGCAGGAGCAGTGGATGGAGAGGATGGAAACAAAGTGGATGGCAGGTGAACAGTGGAGGAGCTGTGCGGTAGTGGAGGGAGGTGTGGATGAATGTGATGGAGAGTATGGAGGAGTGTGGCTGGGAGGATAGGGAATGGGGAGGAGGCTGGATGTCACGTGAGTGGTAGAGCAGTGTATGCNTAGGGGCTATGGAGGGGCAGTAGATGAGGTGGGTTGAGGGAGTGGCATATGGAAGGTTAGAGGGACTGTGGGTATAGGATATGGATGGAGTTGCAAGGGGTTTGTGAAGGAGAATGATGGGAGTATGAAATCTGTGGAGGGGAGTGGGCAGAGAGGGTGGAGAAGGCAGAGTGGATAGCAGGTTGATGGCCCGGGTGGTTTGCTGATAGGAGTCATAGGGTATGGAAGTGGTGTAGAAGCAAGTGTNGGATACATTAGAAAGNGGTGGTGAGTAACAGATGGAAGGTGAAGGGAGGCCTTGAGGGGGAGGTGAACCAGGTTGTCAGGCGTGGCTGACAGGAAGGTGGTAGGAAGGGTGTGGATAAGAGATGGAGAAAGTGTTGGATGTGTGTGGTTGAGGAGAAAAAGGAAGTAGATGTGAGACGATGATGGTAGGAGGTGTATGAAGGAAGTGTTGTNTAAGGGGTATGGTGGGAGGGGGTATAGAAGGNAGTAGCACAAGATTATAGAGGGAAAGTGGATTGGGATGTGTGAAGAGGGGAAGGAGTGGCAGGGACACAGATAGAGAGAGGTAGAGGTGTAGAAATTGGAAGATAAAGTGAAGAGGGTTGTGAAGAGATAGAAGGGCAGTACAAAGGAGGAAAAAATGAGAGAGAGAGGACAAAAAGGAGGGATGGGCAAGAGGGAAAGATGGGAGGGACGGGAAGGGAAAAGGAGATGGGGAAGTAGGGGAGGGATCAATGGAGGGGAGAAATAGGAAGAGAGGAGCCAGGGATGGATGGGAAATGGGGAGGAGAGGTAGAGGAAAGGAGAGGCAGAGAGAAGAGAAGGGTAGAAGAGGAGGAGAGGAAAGGAAGGAAGGAAGGAAGGAAGGAAGGAAGGAAGGAAGAAAGAAAGAAAGAAAGAAAGAAAGAAAGAAAGAAAGAAAGAAAGAAAGAAAAGAAGGGAGGGAGGAAGGAAGGAAGGAAGGAAGGAAGGAAGGAAGGAAGGAAGGAAGGAAGGAAGGAAGGAAGGAAGAGAAAGATCATTGGAAGTCATGGTAAGTATGCCAGGAGGAACTCCCATGGACCATGCTTCTGCACAGACACATCCTGCCGAGCACGGGAACAACCTGTGACTTTCACAAAGATGATAGGGCGTAGCTCCCCTAACTGTACCATACAGCGAAGGGAAAANAATCCTGCAGAACTCACTGGAGTCCCTAATCAGTTGGTATTGAGTTAATCAAGGGGGAATTTAGTCATGTAAATCCTTTAAACTTCTAACAAAGCAAGTATATGAAAGCATAATTCTATTAGAATTTGCACAACTGCAATATAAATGCTCACATAATAAAACTTCATATACAAGGGGGGGATCTGTACTTAAGTGAGTAGATTGTATTGTATTGTATTGTATTGTATTGTATTGTATTGTATTGTATTGTATTGTATTGTATTGAACCTCAACAATAGATTTTTAACTTGACATGGTAGGATTATGCCATTGAATTCTAAGCCAGTAGATTCTGATGCTAAATGCAGATCCAGCGAAAGGTTGGGAGGTGAGAGTATCTCCCCAGAAATAATTTGCATACTAGACTCAGGGGTAGGTAGCTTTTTCATGGTGCTGGTCATTAGAGAGGGAGAAGCTTTTGTTCAACCCTCACCCATTCCTTTGGCTTAATGCCTAACCTGGGTTTTAACTGGGTAATCCTGAGGTTTCTGTGTTTTTCTGTACCTTGGGACATTTTGTTCTTAAATGACAGACATTTTCCAGGTTCACCGGGTGGGGGAGGGGGTAGGCCCCTGCTTAGGTACAGGCCTCGGCCTCACCTTCTTCAGTTGCTGCTGAAAAGAAAAAAATACTGAACCTGCCTAGCCTGATCTTTATTACATAAGGCTCCTAACAGAAAATGCATGCTGACCCGTTAAGGTAAAAGAATCTTCTCTCACTGAACNTATTCTAAGCAGAACAAGGACAAAGAAAGTAATAGGGTGGTGGTGTTCCTACACTTAGGAGGAAATGCTATTGTAAAGTCTGAATCCGGTAGGGTACCTGGCACCTGTTCGTAATCCATACACGAAATAAAAAACCCACAACTAGAGACTTGTGTAAAATAACCGCTGGGAATCTTCTTGTCTCTCTCTCTGTGTGTACCCCCAGGGCCTCCTGGTCTTTGAACCTGAATGCAGCTGCTGTCTTTCTGGGAATCTCATGCATCCAGCACTCAGAAGCCGGGGCGGTTGTGGTCCTGCTTCCTGNTCTGTCTGTGGTCACGGCCCTGGTAGCTCTTTACATGAAGCACTGCGACCTGATCTGTCAGCCAGAGAAACGTGAGTCACACCTTACCTTAGGTTTGGTGGGGAGAGGAGTGTGGTTTCTTACCTCCTTAAATTGCCTACAATGTCTCTGAACTCACAGAACTGCAGGAGTCTGCAGCCAGTGAATGTCCGTGTCTGCCTTTACCTCCCCACTGGGGGCCCAGCTCCAGCTCTGAGATACTCTGTCAGTCATGAAATACAACTGTTCTAGAATCTCACTCATCTATGTCATGAGAAACATTTACATGCATAATACACATACACAATATTGCATTCATAATACACACTGTGTGAATACTTACGTTAAATACCTGTTTAAAAAAAAAAAAAAAAAACGGTTCTCAGTGTCATCATTGTTCACCAGTAGAGACAGATGTTTGTAAAGAGAAAGTGAATTGCTTCACCTTATTTTAAATTTGTTTCTTTTTGCTTTGTTTTTTGAGACAAGATCTCATTCTGTACAACAGTTTGGCCTTGAACTCTCCGTGTGTTCCACACTGGTCTTAAACTCAAGATCCTCATTCTTCCAGCTCCTGAGAGCTGGAACTGCAGGCATATGTCACTGTGCCTGAATCCTAAATAGATTTTTTAAAGATCTTTTAACAATATATGTAATTTTTATATTTTTTAATTATACATGTATATTTAATTTTTTAAAATGGTTGCCCTAAGAGGCCAGAAGAGGGCATTAGCTATCAGATCGCCTTGGAGCTAGAGTTTTAGGCAGTTTTGAACCACCTATTGGAGGCTGGGGACTGAACTCTGATTCTCTGCAAAAGCAGCGAGTGCTCTTAATCTCTATACCATCTCTCAGCTTCTAAATTTACTTTTAATGGATACATAAAAACATAAAACATGCATATTGTTGAGGTATAATGTGATGTTTCAATATAGATATACATATATTTTCTGCAATGTTTAAATTAGGTTAAACATATCATTTCATCATGATAAAACATTCAAATTTTTTTTCTAGATTTTTTAAATACTTCAACTGGACTGGTGGTACATACTTGTAATTTTGTCATTTGGGAGGTGTAGGCAGAATCAAGAGTTCACGGCCAGCCTCACCTCACCTCAGTCATAGCAGCAAGTTTGAGGCCTAACTGTAACTAATTGTAACTCAGCACCCACTGACCAGTCTTCCCCGTTCTCCCTCTGTTAATCAAATTCTCCAAAGGAACAGAATTGATGGACTACGATATTTACTTCAACTAAGAAGTGTAATGTCTTGGATTCTGTAGTCACAGTATCTACTGATTTGTTTTACATATATCTAATATTCCCTACTAAGGGGAAAATTAGGTCTGTCCTATGTTCAGATGAGTCCTTCATGCCACATTCCATACTACTTTTTCTTCTCAAATGTGAACTTCCGTATTCACTCCCTGCTAATTCCTCCACTGCTCCTCAAAGATGCAGTGACTGGCCTTGGCCTTATACTTTCAACTTCATTTCTGGATCTTAATTTATATATTAATGGTTTTATCTGGTTTTATAGGTTTAATGTAAACCTATATGTTTATTTTTTTATTTTGTAATCTGTGGTTTGGTATCACATCAATGTACAGTATGTGCCTCTTTATGGATTAGTCCCTTCAAACAGATCCCCTTGAGTGTCACACACGTGGTAGCATGAAAGCATTTTTCTTCATTTTCAAAACTGCATAATACTCCAGAGTATCTAACATATCATAGNTTTAGACAGATGACACCNGCTTAGAGCTCACTATGTACTCAAGGATGATCTTGAACTACTGATCCTTCATCACCCAAATGCTTGTGGCTCAACCCAAAACACATTTTTTTATTCACTCATCTGTTACTGGACAGTTAAACAGCGTACATCTCTTACCTAATGTAAATACTGCTGTTAGGAGCATATGTGTGCAGACACCTTTAGAGTCCAACCCCTTGGAATCATATGCCCAGAAGTAGATCTCATCTTCTTTTAATGTTTGAGGGCACTTCCTGCTGCTTTCTTCAATACCTGCATCTCCTACGCTCCCATCCTCAGTACCCAGGAATTCCTCAAACACTCTCCATATTTTATCAGCACTAATTTTCTTCTTTTAATTTTAATTGTGGCCGTATTGATGAAAGTGAAGTGATGTCTCATCATGATTTTGATTGGCATTTCCCAAAAANAGAATGACACAGTCTTGTCAATGTTTATCAGCCACTTTTATATACTACTTTATAAATTATCTGTTCAAGTCCTCTGTTCATTTTTAAAACTAGGACCATTTGCTTCTACTTATTGTAGGCTTGTAGAACTCTGTGACCTTATACTGGATGTGTACATTACAGTCAGCTTCTTCTATTCCACACTTTGCCTTTTTGTNCAATTCACAGTTTCCTTTGACATGCAGTTTTTACATTGACCCTAATAATCTCCCCGCTCTCTCTTTTNTTAGCTGTGATTTGGATGTCTTATCCAAAAGTGCAAGCCCACAAAGACTTCTTGGTTTCTCTGAGAGTTTAATGGTTTTAGGTCTTAAATCTATTTTAGGTTAATGTCTTGCCTATAGTATGAGGTAAATGTCCAGCCTCATTCTTTCGTATACAGATGTTCAGTTTCCTCATCTCACTTTCTTTCTGTGGAACATCTGTGCCCTCTTGAAGATCATTTAGGGACATACATTTGGGTTCTTTATTTGGTTCCAGGGACTTATATCTCTGTCTTTGTACCAGAGCTACACATTTTCTTTTCTTACTTACTTTCTTTCATTTGTTTGAGGGATTTTCTGTTTGTTTTTTGTTTTTTTGAGACCAGGTTTCTCTGTGTAATAGCCCTGGCTGTCCTGGAACTCACTTTGTAGACCAGGCTGGGCTCGAACTCACAGAGATCTACCTGCCTATGCCTNCTGGGTGCCGGGATTAAAGACATGCGCCATCACCCGCAGCTTTGAGAACTACACATTTTTCTATCACTGCTGCTTTGTAATGTGCTTTGAAATTCGAGAATATCAGGCATTTAATTTTTTTTCCTTTCTCCAGACTATTTTGACTATTCAAGGGACTTGAGATCTCATAAAAGTTTAAGGACTTTTCCTGTTCTGCGCGTGCACGCGCGCGCGCACACACACACACACACACACACACACAGTGTTGCTATGATCTCTTTGACTTAACATTTTAACACATGTACTCGCACTGGTACTGCCTCCTTAGCTTTCTTGAAGAACAATCATTGTAAGGATCAAAATTCACAATCAGGTTTTATCATTGAGTCTGCTTTCTTATTTACTTATTTTTATTATTTACTTATGTTTGTAACACTGTGAGTGTATGTGCACTTGTGTACAGACACCAGCAAAGGTCAGAAGAGGGCATTGAATTCTCTGGAGTTGGAGTTGGAGATGGTGCTGAGCTTCCAAACATGAAGGGTCAGAACAGAACCCAGATCCTCTGAAGGAGTAGCAAGCACTCTCAACTGCTGAGCCATCTCTCCATCCCCATCATTTGGAATCCTGGAATTTTGCTAAATTTACTAATTAGTTCTCACAGGTGTGTGTCTGTCTGTCTGTCTGTCTATCTATCTGTCTGTGTCTCTGTGTGTAATTGGTGCATTTAGGACCTTTCCATCTGAGAATAGTGATATTTTCACTTGTTTCCTGAAATTCTGACTTTCTCTCTCTCTCTCTCTCTCTCTCTCTCTCTCTCTCTCTCTCTCTCTCTCTCTCTCTCTCTCTCTCTTTTTCTTCTTCATCTAATGGCTCAACGCTAGAGTTTCTCCACTGTGTTCAAAAATAATGGCAACATGGGCATCTTTACCTTGTTTCTGACCTAAGGAAGAGTCTTCATTCTTTCTCTTTGATGGTTAGCTGTAGGTTTTCACATATAGTTTTTATTATGTTGTGGTGGTTTTCTGCTATTCCCAGATTTTCAAGTGTTTTTATCATTCAAGAGCACTGCATTTTGTCAAAAGCTTTTCTGTGTCATTGAAATGACCAAGTCTTTCCTTCCTTTCTTTCTTTTTTTTTCTCTTCTTGTTTTTTTTGTCCTTCATCTTGTTAAAGCAATGTATAGTTTTTAGATGTTGAGCCATCCTTGCGTTATAGATATGAATTCCCTTTGTTGTGGTATGCAGTCCTCTCATTATATTATGTTCTTGAGTTTGGCTTCCTGGTATTTTTCTTAGGTTTTGCATTGATATTCAACAGGGATTCTAAACTGTAGTTTGATTTTCTTGTTGCACCTTTGTATGGTTTTAGTATCAGGTTAGCTCGGCACCTCACAGAACATTTTGACATTCTCTCTCCTTTTAAATTCCTCTATTGAGTTTGTAAAGATTGGTGTTAATTTGCTATTAATTCTTCTTAAATGCTTNGTAGAGTACTCCAGTCCTGGGATTTTCTTTACTGTGAGATTTCTGATTCGGCCTCAAACTCCTCCCTAGTTACAAGACGTTCCAGGTTTATCTCTTTATGATTCAGTCCCAACAGCTTGTGTGTTTCTAAGAACGTGAGCCATTTCTTCTTGGTTGTACAATCTGTTGTCACTCAGTGCTTACAGCCTTCTCTATCTTATTTCTGTGACATCAGTTTTAGTATGGTTTTGCTGTGTCTTTCACTTCCAATTTTGGCTGTCACTATTTTCTCTCCCGTCCCTTCATGATGCATAAAGATTTGTCAATTTTTCTGATATTTATAGGGGCAAAACTTTATTTCCTTGGTTTTTGTTTGGTTCCTTGGTATTTATTTTGTTTTGTTTTCTATCATTCTTCCTGTCCCGTTNTCTCTACTTCCTACCTTCATCTGACATTAGGTTTAGTTTGTTCTTATTTCTCTAGCTCCTTGAGGTGCCAGCTTAGGTTATGATGTGAGAGATTTCTTCCTTTTCAGTGTCCATGGGCTTTATCCTTGGTGCTCTATTTGTTCCCATTTCTCCAAACATTTTTTATGTTCTTTTGTTTCTTTTCTAACTGGTTGCTTAAGAGAGGCTAGTCTTGTAGGCACTCCTCATCAATGTTAAGATTTTAATCTTTAGTATATGTATTCACCCATTATCTATGACAAAAATTCTACATATTATTTCTAATACATAGTATGTATTTTAATCTAGATTCATGTGTTATTTTCTATGCATAGGTTTTTGTTTTCCTTAACATGGTTGTATTATCTTTTCTTGTATTTAATGCTTATAATCAAATTTATCTACCCTTTCCTTTGTTTCTTGTAGATTCTGAGCTATGGTGGAATAGTTTTACTTTGGAGTTGTAAAATCCATCCATGTTTTCTTTTAGTTTTTATATTGTGTTTTTTAATTTTATACCTCTGAACCACTGGAAATTATATTCAGATAGATTTTAAGAATAAACACATCTTCTATCTATATTACTATCAAGTTATTCCAATATCACTTATTAGAAAATCCCTGTCTTTGACCTTGATTTGATATGTCATCTTCATTGCATCTTGAATTGTGAGAATTTCTATTGGTACCTTGATCAGTCTTTCTGTTCATCTTGCTTAACCGTGTCTTCTTTCTGACATGTTTCCTGCCTCTCCTGTTCAACTGCACTGTTAACCGGCAACAGAAACATCATGAGTTGTACTATTTCCTAATGTCACTCACCAGTGTCACACTACCCATCATTGTCACTCATCAGCATCATTCTCCAATGTCACTCACCAGCATCACTCACCAGCATCACTCATCAGCATCANCCTCTAATGTCACTCACCAGCATCACTCAGCCGTGTCACTTTATTTCTACCATGTGCCTGTGAGGCAGGTGGGAAAGGCAGCATTACCGCTTTGCAGACTAGGCTCCACGCACTACATCTCTGCTCCTGGCATACCCTAAGCTAACCATTTTCATTGTACTTTTCAAACTATCCTTTCAGGTCCNTAATTAGAGACTCCTGTGTCTCATACATTCAATATNGAAAAGGCTGAGTGTTTGTTATTCACCAGAGTACAGAGCAAAGATCCAGAAGGCTGAGATGACTTTCTTATGACTAAAACCCCACAGAGGTTAGCAAAAGTGAGGCCAGAGCCCCTGTGTCTCAGAGCTCTGGAGTCTGTGGTCAATCACTTCATTGATTGCCCTCCTGGTAACAGATAAATGGAGCCCATACTCAAAAACATGTTACTGTTGATCCCAAATATCAAACAAAGGAGAGAAATGTAAAGTGGGGGCTTGTGATTTGGAAACTATCTTGGCATTTTCTGGAATGTCTAATTACCAAACAATTTCGTGTTTTTGTTGATATGCACATACACACAAATACACATACACGGGGGAGGGGCTATCTCGGTGGTATTTCTAATTGCCTAAAATATACAAAGCTCTGGGTTCAGTCCTCAAGCACTATGAGAATGAGANAAAGAGACAGAGACAGAGACAGAGACAAAGCACACTAACATGGGACATACCTACAATCCCAAGATTTCAAATTCTAGGCTAGCCTNGTTACAGGATGATACTCTGTCTCAAATACACAAACAAGGAAAATGTGAGAATTAAGCACACATATATCTAACACTGCGTTTTCACATTTTCCACAGAACGATTCAACATATGTCCATTTACTTCTCAATGCCCTATTTGAAAATATGTTTATCTGAATAAAGAAATATACTCCTTCAAGTCATACATATCCATACAATCAACTGCAATTTTTGCCTACCTAGTGGAGTCCACAAATTGCATATTTTATCGTATGTTAACATGATTCTTTTTCTTTGCTTATTAATAAAAAAAANCAATTTCATATGTGGCAAGAATACAATTAGCCTAGAAGATACTCCTTGGTGGCTTATTCTCAAAAGTCTCTCTACGCAATGACTATGTGGGAGCGGCTGCTTCTGTTTTTCCTTTGATGGTTTTGTTTGTTGGTTTCCGCTTTGCTGGATCACCCAATGATTGTGAAGTAAAACTCCATCTTTCCCCAGCAAAGGATATAATCCTTATTTTGGCTTCTTCCTCTCTGATGATTAAATTGGAAATCTCTCCAAAGCTATAATTCAAAGCCATAGGTGACCTTAAAGAAATGATTTTTTTCTATGCTACCTTTTATCTTAAGGTAACTTTTCAAATGTAGACCATGCATTCCATTATGTTTAGCTGTCAAGNAGGCCCTTCATTTGCATTTCTTCCCACTGCTATAATTTTGAGAACTGGCAGGTGACCAAGGGAGAAAAAATATGCCTCTACCATGGAGAGTGCAATGTAGGCGGTTTTTTTTTATTATAATTAAGTACCATAGATATTCATGATTAGATCAAGGTCAGAGGAGCAGAATGTAAGAGCCAAGGACTTAAAGGTACAAAGAATAGGAAAATGGCTTCCTAAAATTTTTTTTTAAAATAGTAATAGCTGTAATCCTTGGGTTTTGCAATAAAACATTGAAAATGGCTCATCTGTTTTAGTTTAGGAGGTGCACACCTGCTGTGTGTGTCCTGGGCATTTAAGCCAGAACTTCACATCTCAGCTGAATTTTCATTCCAGACTGAGGTTTTTGTTGTTGTTGATGTTTTTGTTTTGTTTTTTGTTTTGTTTTTATTTTCTTTTTCTTCACTTTTTCTTTCTGCTCCGGGTGTGCAAAGACAACCTAAGAATTACAATGACAATGGAATTTTCTTAAAGGCTGAATCTCCATGACACTCACAATTATTTGGATAGCACATGTGAGCTTTCTATTAAGCTTAATGGATTAATCCACAGAGTTGGTTCAGCATGTGTGTGTAGATTATTTCAACAGTGGGAACTCCATTGATGGGGGCAGTTGCCACACCCCAGCAAACACACTGTCTACCAACTTCTTTCTCAGAATGGCTTCTTGAGACCATCCAGCTGACCAGCTAGGGTTCCCTCTTGCTGTACTCCTTTCCTCTTTCACCTACAGCACATCCCTGAGCCATCTTTGGCTCACCTCTTCAGTCCTTCTACCCATTTCCCTGCTTTGACAGCCAGATGATAACTGAGGCCCAGGATTCCTTTCAGGAACCATGACTCCTCTATCCACACCTTTCTCTTCCAGTGACCCCAAGCCCAAGCCTTTAGTGGTACCCCCAGGCCTCTCAGCTCCACATCCACCTCTCCCTTAGCCTCAAAAAGCTCATCTTCACTTTTATTTGACTTTTAGACTTAGTTATCTGGTGTCTAAAATGTGACCCAACTCAACTCCTAGTTCACCCAGCTGCAAATGTATCCCTCTCTCCCTCCCTCTGTCTCTTTCTTTCTCTCTCATCTTACTATGCAGCCCTGGTTGACCTGGAACTCACTATGTAGACCAGAGTGCCCTTGAACTCTTCCCTCCCTTTGCCTTCCAAGTGCTGGAATTACAGGTGTGCACCATCATGCCCAGCTCATTCGAAGCTCTTGTATCCTTCATGATATGTCACCAACACCCAGCTGTTTAAGGGTACATGTGGCCATCCTCCAAGCTACTCATTTCTCCCGATTCTGTTGATTGCTGAAAACATAGTCCATTCTATTGGTCTCTTCCCTGCCACTACTGTCCTGTCCATATCACTACTATCTCCTGTCTAGCTTCTGCTTTCCTATCTCATCCCCAGATATCTATCAGCCATCAGGTTCAAGGGTTACTTTTTCTTTTACTATTTATTTTTCAGTTCTAAGAACCAATCTCAAAACTTCATACATGTTAGCTGAGCCTTTTATGAATGAGTCACAAACCAGGCCCCAGGGTAGCTTTTTTTAAATTAATTCATTATATATATATATATATATATATATAAAACAAAATAAATTATAATAAGATAAAACAAAAACTACTACAGTGACATCAGACAAGTTAAAAAAAAAAGAGCCCAAAAGAAGGCAAAAGGATCAGAGACCCACTCATTCACAGCACACTCAGGAATCCCATAAAACACTAAACTAGAAGCCATAACATACATGCAGAGGAGCTGGTGCAGACCAGTGCAGGCCCTGTGCTCAGTTGATTCAGAGGCCTTGTTCTCCTGGTGTCCTTTATCCCCTCTGGCTCGTACACTCTTTCCACTTCCTCTTCCACTGGGTTCCCTGAGTTCTAAGGAGAGGGATTTGATGGAGATATCCCACTTAGGGCTGAGTGTTCCAGGGTTCCAGAGTAGCTTTTTAAAAATGTGAACTGTATACTATCTCTCTTCTACTTACAACCTCTTAATGGTTTCCAACACTTCTGAGGGTGGGCTACACATTCCTCCCATCGTCTGTGTAGTCTGGTCTCTAACAAGCATTGGACTTTACCTTCTCACCACATTCTTCTCATCTAATCCTCCTACCTCAGAGCCTTTACTGCTGCTCACATCGTCCCAGCACACTTCTACTTCATCATCTGCCCAGCCTGTTTCCTCCAGGTGACATTGTTCACTCCCAGTCACCAGTCTTCAGTTCATACATCAACACCTTAGGAAACCTCTACTTGCCATCCCCTAGTAGGTGTCTCCGTATCAATCCATTGCATTTCCATCATAGACATGCAAGGATTTTCCTACTTACAATGTCTCTGGAACCAAAGAGAAGACTTGCGGGTTTTGGAGCCTTGCTCACTGCCATAATGCCAGAGACAAAGACAGCCCTGGTTCACAGTAAATATGCTGACTGAATCAATGATTTTAACCTCACTTCATGAGCACACATTGGGTACTTTTCTGTGTCACCAGGAAATTTAGAAATTACTGTCATTTATTCATTCTCTGGTTTTTGGCCACTTTGGTTTTTTTATTTTGTCTCATTGTATCAGATACAATTTTCTTTCACTGAATTTATTTTCCAAAGTACTATTATAACCTGGTCTTGGTTCACAGAGCAGAGCTGCTGGCCTGAGAATCATCACTGCTATGAAATAAAAGAAATACAGTGGAAGACGCATATAGAAAAGCTGGTGGAAAGTCACATTTGATGTCTGGTAGATCAAGCAATATGCTACCAGGGCGTGTAATAAGCACCCATCTAAGCTATCTTTCTTTAGAAATAATATGCTAGCAATATTGTTTAAGAAGATTTCATGTATCTATATATCATACATTAGAAATAAATTCAATTTTTATCTCACAATAAAGTATGCCTGGTTTATAATAAAGTCATGATGCATTTAAACACATGTTCAATTCAAGATCCTGGATTTTTAAACTTGGGAGAAAAGTAAAGAAAATATCTTTAGGAGAAAAGAAAAAAAAATAATGACTTGCCTTCTACAAATAATTACTATTTAATGATAAAGACTGTCTGAAAACCTAGAGTCATTTGGATCAAAGTGAATCATCATAACCCTGCTGTCTACACAGCACTGTTTTTGTTTTTGTTTTTTAAGAATTGATCAGTATTTTAGTTACAGTTCCTATTTCTCTGAAAATAGGTTACCATGACCAAAAGCAAAGGAGAAGCAAGAGTTTATTTCAGCTTACATGTCCCCATAACACTCCATCACCGAGAGAATTCAGGGCAGGAGTCTGGAAGCAGGAACTGAAGTAGAGACCGTGGAAGAATGCTGCTTACTACGTTGCTCCTGATGGTTTTCGCAGGTTGCATTCTTACAGCACTCAGGACTGCAAGCCTCGGGGTGATACCACCCACAGTGAACTGGGCCCTCCCACATCAATCATCAATCAAGAAAATGCTCCACAGGTCAATCTGGTGGAGGAATTATCTCAGTTGCGGTTCCCTCTTCTTAAATGACGCTAGCTTGTGTCAGGTTGACATAAAACTAGCCAGCACAAGCAGACAGAGTATGAGTTGAGGAATAACACAAGCAAAGTGTAAGAAAATATCAAAGTTAACTCACTTAGCCCAGGTCTGACCATGTTCAACCTCTAGACTTCATCATCACGCACCCAGTTCTCATTTTACTTAAACCTTAAGTAAACTCACTGAAATAGCAAGGAACACCTCACGGTGGAGCNGTTCATGCCGTGACAATGAAGTACATTCCTTATTACTTCTTCTCCAAGGGACACAAGTCTGGCAACACCTACATGCTTCTATCTCCTTAGGCCAATCCTGAGCTTTCCTCTGTGCTGGGGAACAGTGGTCAGGAAGAGGTGACAAGGACCGTGGATCTGAGCATCTCTCCTGTCAGCAATTATCCCGACGCTCTTCCATGTGACCTAAAGATACTTCACAGAGGCCACCAGAGAGCCACAAGTATAATCATTCTTGGTCACTACCAATTTGGGCTGGATGTGATTCAATGACTTAAGGTGAATGGGTGCATATTCAATTACCAGGCCCCCAGCTCCTCAATTAATCAAAGGCTGACATAATCAGCCTATTACAAGTCTTACAGAAAAGATCAGATGGAATCAATATAGCCAACTTTACAGCCATAAAAAGAAATGTTGATAGATATTCCTTATTTAAATATAACAGCCAATACTTCGTGGCATCTAAATGAATCTGGCTAGAATTCATCTTACGTAGGATTTTCTTATGGGAAATTTGGACACAATAAGATGACACTCAAATTGAATTATGAGTGCCTCTGGCTGTCTTTCTGAGAAAAACTCTGATGTTTTCGTGTGTATTGTACCATTTTTCGAGTGACCAAAATTTGGTGTCTATAATTTGTGGAAGGATTTGTCTGGTGAAAGTGAGTATTATGAAAAAAATGTCACGATCAAGATTTTTCTTGTCCTGGTAGCAGGAACTCCTAAGTGAGACAAAGAAAATGTAAAATCTAAAAATTATAAAAGAAACAACAGTTTCAATGTTCAAACAGCTGAGACTAGGCAAGTGCTTACAGCTGAGGCAGTACATTTCTGATGCTAAGGCATCCTCCATATCAACCTGGAGGAAAATCCTNGAAAAGCCAACTTATACAACCTAGTTTTTTTAGTAACATTGTCAACATTCATAAAGGCATTTAAAGAGTTCAACATTGANTTTTATGTCTGAAATTCAAGAATAAAGTCAAAGAAAAGAATATATTTGCCTTCATCTCTGTGTCAAAATAAAAGAGCCAACCGCTCGCTACCTGCCAAGTAAAATGAGGGTTATTTATATTTTACAAAATAGTCCTGGTTCCTGAGTAAAAGATGTAAAAGAAAGCCTGGGTTCTCTTATTCATTAATGAGCGAAGTTAGAGACTTCTTAGAGACTCTGAAATTCTCTCCTCTGCCTTTGTATTTTGTCACTCCTTTTCTAATGTGTCCCCATTGATCTTACCTTTTTCATTTTTTACATCGACTGTCAGGCACCACCCTGGGCTGGCCANCAGGAAGNTATCCTGTCAGCAGCATCTTTGAATCCAACTCCTCAGGTGTGGAAATATTCTATGCCACTTTGACCANCTTTTGTCCTTGGGAGTGTCAATTCTTGATTCATGTCTGAGAGGGCTGAAGGGCCATCTCTGGGCTAACACATGCTATCTTCAATGCGTTGCAGACTGCTCCCTCCTTACTGTCTCTGGAGTGTTTGTTAAGGCCCTGAAAAAATGCTGCCNGCCATATTGCCACCTTGGGCGAGATGGAACAAGTTGGTCAGACCATGCCATGCCAAACCAAGGTGGACGCCACAGTGAACTCCAGAAGGAAGACACAGAAATTGTCTTCTCCACCCTTTTGCCTCTCTTCAGTCTCCAGCTCGTATACAGAATGTGCCTTATGCAGGTAAGGACAGCCCCCACACACCAACGACAACAAAGCAACTTCGTATATTTTCATCCTGTATTAGTCACTTTTTTTTCATTGCTGTGACAAAAACAACTGGGCTCAGTTTGAGGGGATACTGTCTGTTGCAGTGGGGAAAGACCAAAGGCATTAGGCGGGTCACAGTCTGCAGACAGGAAGTGAGGCTGGCTCTAGGAAACCATGAAGCCTCCTCCCGAGACCTACTTCCTCCTGGCTACAAGGCTCCACCTCCTAAAGCTTCCACAACCATCCCAAACAGCGCCACCATCTGGAGACCAAGGGTCAAATACATGAGTCTTTAGGGGAGTCATTCCACATTCAAACCACAACACCCNCAGCAGGCACTGTCAAACACTTCCTGAGCCTCTCTCTGTCCTATCTTCTGAACAATGCAGGACCTGGTTTTAAGAGCTCAGTAGGATCAAGNTGAAACTCAGTTGAGGAGCCCCTGGGTGGGATTAGCTCTGTAGGACTGTCCCTGTCTGGCCAAAGGTACAGACAGTGTCTCAGAGTGCACAGCCCTAAAGTTTAGGATCTCAAGGCCCAGAGGCAATTTCTGAACTCCCTTTAACGAAAAGTTTCACCCCCTCTCCCCTTATTAAACCTTTAGAAAGCACCCCTAAGGAGCTGACTGCCTTCCACCTTCACCTAACTCTGACTAATCAGTAAACAATTCTCTTCCCACTCGCATATTATTCTTCAGGGAATCAGTCCTTATGCCTGGAGGTAATCAAAGAGAAAACACTAAGCCCAAGGTGTCTTCTGTAGATTTATGTGATTTTAAACAAATTAATGTGTAACTATGGTCAAAGACCAAGTTATAAATGGAGCAGAAGGAGATGGCTATAAAAGTCTTTGAACAAACTCAGGACTTTCTTGATGGCTACCCCAACCCCGACTTAGAGCTTAGAAAGTTAATGCATGAGTTGTATGCATCAATCACAGAACAATAGAGATGCGGGGGGACAGTTTGCCTAACTCCAGCTCCATTTGCTAAAGAAGAGATCTGCACAGAGAAAGTTAAGTGAGTCGTTGAGAGATAGCCTGTCTCAACAGCAGCAAAGGAGAAAGTGAAGGAGTCAATGACTTTCAGAACAGCCCACGCCTGCTCCCATAAACCCAGGGTGAAGATTTCATTGTGAAAAGTCCCCCATAGGCTCCTGTGTTTGAACATTGGGCCCCCGAGTGGGTGACAGTGTTTGAGGAGGCAGAGCCTTGCTGGAGGAATTGCATCACTGGGNGCAGATTCTGAGAGTTCCTAACTTCGCTCCATTTTCTGGTTTTTCTCTGTTACTGATGTGTAGGTCAAATTGTGGTCAGCCAGCTTCCTGCTCTGCCACCATGCCCAGACTCTTCCCCACTGTTCACAGGCACTCCTTCCGGAGCCCTGAGTTTAAAAAAACCCTCTCTTTCTAAAGTAGCTTTTGCTTGTAGTGTTTTATCCCAGCCACAGTAACAGTAAAGAGTACACCCAGCAAATTACTGCCGCCAAGCTAAACTACTCAGTACATGACCTGTTCTTATAGTACGTATCATTATTACATGAGCCTAAGTGCCTGGAGTGGGAGGGGATGCAAACATGGCTTGGGGCTCATGTAGAGGTCAGAGGACAACAGAAGTTGGTTTACTTCTTCCACCTTTATGTGGGTTCTAGAGATTGAACTCAGATCACCAGGTCTGTGTGGCAAGCACCTCTATCCTTAGAGCCATCTCTTGGTTCTCTTTTTCATTTTTGTATATAGTGAAAGTTATGATGGCTTTAATATTTTACATCATTGGGAAAAAACNAAAGAGTAGTTTGTGATGCTTAAAAATTATATGGAAGTTAAATTTCACTGTCCACAAATAAAGTTTTATCAGAACACTGCCATGCCCNTTGGTTTGTTATATCTGTGGCTGCTCATGTCCAAAGAGGTGGCAGAACTGCAAAGTTGCCAAAGAATACCTGTGTGGACATCATCATCACCTGACCCCTTACAGAAAGGTTTGCTAACCCCTGGTCCAAACAGTGCACGGGAGCTATGCAGATTGAGAGAGTCCTCCTGGTTGTACAAATAGTAGCAGGTATCAAAACAAGACACAGCAGAAGCCTTCTCCACTTANATGGCCATTGCTAGAAAGGCCTGAGAAAATAATAATAAGTACCGAACTGCTAAGTGGGNCATAGCTAGCCGTAAACCCTTCTGTGCCAAGAGCACAAATTACTAACTCCTTATCTTCATGGGAAAGCAGCAATTTCTAGTGCTCTCCACTCAGTTTGACCTTTTCTGTGAGAGGTTCTATATTCTGTATTTTGATATAAGTACAATACAGTTTGGTAAATTTGGTTTTAGTCACACCCCACATTACCTGCTTTTTTTCCCCTCCCACACTTTTCTGTCCCTTTCCTCTTTCCATCTAGTTCCCATCTACTTTTCTCTCTGTTCTTTCTCTCTCTCTGTACACACACACACACACCAGTGCACCATCTTTTTCATGGGTGAGGTGCTATTTACAGGAACATGAGTGGGCTGCACAAGCAAAGAAAAAGTTGGTAAACTAAATTTTAAGGAAATAAACGCCCAGTTAACTGAAGAAAAAAACACATTTATTGATCATTTATTATTCGCCACAGCTTCTTAAAGACGGCTTCCAAATATCTACATTTACTTGATTGGGAGATGTATGTCTGCCACATACTGTGGGGGGTTGGGAGTCAAAGACAACGTGCAAGAGACAGTTCTCACCTGTTACCACGTATGTTCCTGAGANCCTACTCAGACTGTCAGGCTCAATGGCAAGTGCCCTGACCAGCTGAGCCATCTCACCTACGTGGCTTCTGAATGTCTAATTTTATCCTCACAGGAAGTTTGCACAACCACTGTGATTATCNCACATCAGAGACTTAGCAGCTAGTGTAATGACGCATGTGCATAACCACACTGCATTAGGGAGGCTGAAACAGGAGGATTGCTGTGAGTTCAATGCCAGCCTGGGATACATAGTGAGTTCAAGGCTAGCCTGCATACCTGGCTGTACATTGAGACCTTGTCTTTAAATTAAATAAATGTCTAAGGTTNCAGTGAATAGAAAGACTATGTAGCCTTGGACTTGTTAGCATATGGCAGAATGCCCTAACTCAAGGCTGATGTCAAAGCCTATTATTATTACCCACAACCATTGTTGGGCTTTCTTGGCTCTTTTGGGGGGCCCACCACCCAGCTCCCAAATAAATCACATATGGAGGCTTAGTCTTACTTATGACTGCCCNGCCNTAGCTTGGCTTAGTTTCTAGCCAGATTTCCATAACTTAACTTATCCCGTCTACCTTTTGCCTCTGGGATTTTCCTTTTCTATTCCTGTATACCTTTCTTTGTTTCTTACTCCATGGCTTGCTGTGTAGCTGGATGGCTGGCCACTGGAGTCCTTCTCCTTCTCTGGCTACTTCTTCCCTTGTTCCCAGATTTCTTCCTCTATATAGTCTTTCTGCCTGCCAGCTCCACCTATCCTTTCTTCTGCCTTGCTATTGGATATTCAGTTCTTTATTAGACCATCAGGTGTTTTACACAGGCACAGTAACACAGCTTCACAGAGTTAAACAAATGCAACATAAACAAAAGTAACACATCTTAAAATAATATTCCCCAACACCTCTCTGATGCTTCACTAAATATCCTTGATACAAACTATATAGGTACCAACATTGTATAGAGTGATGTTTTGCTAGTTTTGAAAGAAAATGTTAGAGCATCCTTCTACAGGTTGGAACTTCTATCAGGACAGGTTAAGACTAGATTTTGCCTCCAGATAAAATAATCACCTGCATAAAGGCAATCAAAGTACCAGGTATAAAGCATCCCAGAATTCCATATTTTAAATTTAATAGCAATTATTGACCTTCAGGTCCAAGACATATATTTAAAATATGTTGATATTAAGGCCGACAAGGTTGCCATTTGACATTAGGGCCCCTCAAAGGTGAAAATGAATCTCTATTGACAGCAATTACTTCTGAATACTCAGAGGCCTGTGTGAAATAAAATTATTTAAAATTTTAAAAGGGGGAGGATTTCAGAACTTGAGGCAGAAGCAGAAATGATTTCAAGCTTTCAAGACACCACAGCCTTTTTCTTGGATTAGGCAATATATTAATATCGCTTCACTAAAGATTAATGACACATTTGCAACATTATTAAGTTAACAGGTTTCAGTGTCTGTGATTCATGCCGATAATAACTTTATTCCTATTAACAATAATTCTCATTTGAAATCAGTAACAGAAACTTGCTCTGATGCTAGGAGCCACTCAGTCTTAAACTTATTCAGCTGCCAGCACTTTTTAAACCGCACATCCATCGTTCGTGTCCCTCAGATTGGGGTGTGTGTATGTGTCATAATTTTNTGGAAGCAGAGCAGAAGTAGCTAATGCACCCTTCACTCTCGCCGTCTGTACCCAACCAAAGCAACCCCTGTTTATTATCCCAAGTCTCAAATTAAAGACTGGGAGATAAACTATCACCAGCATGTGTTTNATGCAGACAGGGAGAAGATGTATGAAAATGTGGTCCAGCCCTGTGTCTGGGCAGGTGACATAGCAAGAGTTACCTTTTACCATTGGTCAGTTTGTTAACAGCTACATTGACTCTGTTGACATTTTTTACNAATTCCCAAATTGTACACCTGACTAGGGAGAAGGGGTCAGTGAAGATTTCAGTGAGAAGCTATGATGTGGAGGTTTGAGCGGAGTGGCTCTCATGGGGTGATGGGAAGGCAGGACTCTCTCTTTGGTTCTAGTACTGTATAAAAAGCAGTTTGTAAAAGCCATTCCTCGAGGAAGAGGCNTGCAGGCCTTTACTCTGTGCCTCTCAGTGGTTTTGTGCACTGCTGGAGATCAAAGACATCTCATGTGCCACTAATGACACTTAGAAAGCATNAAGCAATGCCCATGTCANGTGCCATGTGTCNTGTTTCTGATAGCATGACTCCTCAGAGCTTGGCATATAGGAAGAGACCAGAAGCTAGTGTTACGGATTTACTTAGCACAGGGGTTTTCAGGTAGCATG
>LZPO01066326.1:149119-175445 GCA_001675575.1 Neotoma lepida | reverse complement strand
CTATTGTTACACACATACTTGTATTTCCTTTTTTTCTTTTTCCTTTTGGTCTACAGGAACTGTATTTATTACTGACCATTTGCACAAAATCCAAACCACAGACCCTAGTCTAACAAACCGGCAGACATACTGTAAACTTTCTCAGATAGATTATAAACCTTCTGACCTATAGACCATCACTTGATGGTCTCCCATCCAAGTACTAACAACCCCTGCTGGGCCTCTGAGAGGAAGAGAGGTCAGATGAGATGGGATGGGATAGGCATAGACCAAGTGATGTCAATACTCAAAGTGTGTGTAGTCTTTGTCTAGGTTACATAACATGAAAGGCATCTCAGCAGANGCTCCTAGAAGTCAAATTCTAAATTAGGCACCTTTTTTGAACCAGGACCTCACACACACACTAAGTGTTCTACCATTGGTAAGCTACGTTTTCAGGATGGAAATTACAATGAGAAATCCTAAGAAATCAACTTGACACTCATTCCTGGTTTTATGACTTGTCTTCCTAATAAGGAAGGCTTTCTAAGATGTTTAAAACTACACATTATTGCATCTTGGTAAACAATTTTTCAACCATTGTGAAGTTGACCTGGGTAAACTCTTTCAATAATGAAAAAAAATCTATTATATCTTCTTTTTTTTGTCTCTTATTGAAAATAGATTTTTTTCTCACATAATATATCCTGATTATAGTTCCCCTCCCTCTACTCCTCCCTCCCAGTTTCTCCCCACCTCCCCTCCCATCTGGATGCACCCCCTTTCTGATTTTCATTAGAAAACAAACAGGCTTCAAAGGGATAATAAAAAAATAAAACAAAATAAAGCATGATATGATAAAACAAAAACTATCACAACTGAATTNGACAAGACAAACAAAAGAAGGAAAAGAGCCCAAGAAAAGGCTCAAGAATTAAAGATCTATTCATTCACATACTAACATAGAGAACCTGGTGCAGACCTGTGCAGGCCCTGTACATGCTGCTTCAGTTTCTGTGAGTTCATATGAGCTTTGATCATATTGATTTAGAGGGTCTTGTTTTCTTGGTGTCCTTCATCCCCTCTGGGCCATGCATTCTTTCTGCCTCCTCTTCCACAGGGTTCCCTGATCCCTGAGGGGAGGAATTTGATGGAGACATCCTGTTTAGGGCTGATTATTTCAAGACCTCTCAGTCTCTGAATAATGTCTGGCTGTTGCCTATTTTTTAAAACATGTCCTTCCTTCTATTTTCTTTATTTTTCATTTCTTAATTCCTATTGACATAAGTAGTTTTAAACATCTTAGAAAATTTTCCTTATTAGGAAGACAAGTCATAAAACCAGGAATGAGTGTCAAGTTGATTTCTTAGGATTTCTCATTGTAATTTGCATCCTGAAGACATAGTTTACCGGTGGTAGAACATTTGCTTAGTGTGTGTGAGGTCCTGGTTGAACTTTCTGAAAACAATTCAATTAGTGTCTCAAAATTTTCTCTTCAAATGTCTATAATCTTGAGATTTTTGTCTGTTTGGTTAGTTGATCAGTTGATTGATTATAAGTTGGCTAGTTGGTTAAGCAACTGGTTGGTTAGCTGGTTGGTTTGTTAATTGGTTAGTTGGTCATTGGCTTGGCTAGTGGTTGGTTGGTTGATTAGGTTTTGTTGCTTGACTGCTTCTTTTTCTTTCTGGTTTTTGACCTAATCTTTTGGAAATGTCATTGACTTAATCCCTCAAAGAGTTTACCACATTTTTATCATTAACTTTCGTATTTGGTTTCTCTTTCATGGAAATACATACCTTTATTGTGGCTATCGTAACTTCTCCCATATTGCTGAGGGTATTAACTGCAGGATATCTCCACGTCCTCTTTGTTTCCTTTTTGTATACTTGCAGTTCTTGTCAAACTTCTGGTGACCTCCACCTGCCCATTTATCTAGACGATAACTGAAAAGCATGATTGAACAAAGTAAACTGCAAGAACAGAGTGCTATGGATAGTGTGTCTGCACAGATGAGACTCATCAAATGTCATATCATTGTGGAAATCCTCCCCCNAAATGACAAGAGGTAGAGGTTAATGGGAATATTCCACTATCGAGAGAAAACTCTTCCTAGGCCTTGCTTTCAGGATACTCTCAGTGCTGAGTGGGGTATGGATGGGAGGGGCTTGCTATCCAGAATCCCACTTTTCACTCTCATGCTTCTTCCCCAAGTCCAAGGTCATCTTATGTAAATATGGAGAGTTATCTCCAGTTCCTCCTCAGAGGAAGAGCAGAACCATAATGCTCACCTACCCTTTACGGTAGGAGTGAAGATTTGAGAAATCTCACAGCTCAGTTGTGAGACTGAAATACAAAATTTCAACCTATTTTCCAACCTCTCTTTATCCTCTCACTGCCATCTGAAACACCTGGGCCCCCAATTCAAAAGCTCCTGTTGATGCTTCAGAATGACTGGGGGGGTCTGTTTTGTCCTTTCTGAAGTCTTACCTTCAACACTTGCCAGTTTTCTGTCCTTTCCATAGTTTGGCACTTTTTTCTTATTCCAAATATAATCATCATTGGGAGGCATTGCCTAGACAGTCTCTTCAGCACCCTTTCAGTTTTATCTGACCTTAAACTCTTACACTAAGCAGTCCTGCCTTGATTCACATAGTCTCCTGAACTGTGGTACATATTCTTAATATTTTCTGAAAAGTTCTGTTTATTTAACCCCACTTTGTGCCACCAAGTCTATTAAAAATTAAATTAATGTTCTCTCTGTTTCCTTATGAATCTTATTTATGTCACTGTCTCCACTAGTTTTCAGTCACCTGGACCCATATTAACATCAGTATCTGCCACCTCTTTACACTTCCTTCAGCTACTATCAGTGGGCTCCACTTACATTTCTACCTTCCTTTCTTTCCCTGAAGTAGATTCCTGATTGGCTCAAGCCTCTGTAGTTAACTAAGACTGTCCTGAAAACTTCCGGTCTTGATAATTGAAAACTTGGCACTATTTAAAATGTTGTGCATGCTAGGAAAATGTAGCTATCTCTAAATTTCAAGTGAATTCTATCAAACACTGTCACAAAATCCCTAGTTACCACCTAAACATTCTAGGTGATTACTGAAAATGGGAAGGAAGGGCTTGCCCCCTGTGCGGATGGCTGCCTGCTTTTGTGTTTCACTCTTCATCACTTTAGTTTTTCACTCACTTTTATTATTGCTCTTCCATTTTTTCCTTTAATCTTTTTTTCAATTTTTGTGTGATGTGTATATGCAGGTGTGTGGTACATATGTGTATGTGTGGTGGTGTACACACCCATGCATGCAAGTGTGGAGGCCAGAAGAATGTATAATCTGGCTTAGTCTATCAATCTTGATCTCATTTATTTCATTAAGAGTTTCATACATGCATATAGTGCATATTGATCAAATCCACTTCCCATTTTCCTCCCCTTCAATTCTTCCTCTAGCCTGGATCACAACTTTTCAGCCCAAACTCCATGTGGTTTTTGTTTGTTTGTTTGCTTGCTTGCTTGCTTGTTTAAACCTAGAATCCACTTAAGGCTGCTTGTATAGAATGTGGGACTCTCCACTGGAGCATGGACTGCCTCTCCCAGGCTTCAGGCTTAAAGAAAATTGACTCAGCCTAAAATTAAAAAAAAAAAAAAGACAACAAATACTGATGTGGATGTGGGGAAAGGGGGCCAATTATTGCAATTGGTGCAGGACTATGGGAATAGGTATGAATAATCCTTAAGAAGTTAAAGATTCATCTCTCATATGATATAGCTATGCCACTCTTCGGCATATACCAAAAAAATTCTGTGCCCTACTATAGACATACTTTCTCTGGCATGTCCTTCGTTCCTCTGTTCACAATAGCCAGGAAATTGAAACTGCCTGGATAACCTTCAAGTGATGAATGGGTAATGAAAACGTGGTATATATACACAGTTGAATATTATTCAGCTGTAAAGAAAAGTGAAATGAGCTAGTGTCTCTCACTGAACTTGATGCACATGGTTTTGGTTAGTCTGGCCCACCAGTGAGCTCCCAGGACGTGTCTGTCTGTTACCTCGAATGCTGGGGGCACACTTACACATGACCATGTTCTGCTTTTAAGAGGATCTGGGGTTTCTAACTTGGATCTTTTACTTTCACAGCAAATGCTAAGCCATCTCCCCACCCTTTCTTTACCTGTTTTATTAAGAGTTTCTAGTCTTCAATTCTCTATCAGCTGCAAAGATCAGAAATACAACATAGAAAAATCATAAAGATCATAAGATCCTGTCTCCAAATCATTCAAAAACATAATTTAAATTATATAAAGAGATAATTTTGTCTTAATTTTTTCCAAATCATTGTGTTAGTCAAATACACCTTTTGAAATTTATCTATAGTTCTGCATTCGGGAAACCAAGGCAGGAATTTCCACAAATTTGATGCCTACCTGGGCTACAGTGTGAGTCTTCTTTTCATAAAAATACAAGGGGTGGGTGGGGAGGGGCAGAGAGGTAGAGCAATGAAAGAGATTTATTGATAGAGGGGGCCATTGTGGCTAGGGGAGAAACCTGGTACTAGGAAAATTCCCAAGAATCCACAAGGATGACCCCAGCTAAGACTCCTAGCAACAGTGGAGAGGGTGCCTGAACTGGCCTTCCCTTGTAATCAGATTAGTGACTACCCTAATTGTCATCATAGAACCTACATTCAGTAGCTGACGGAAGCAGGTGCAATGATCCACAGCCAAGCATAGGCTGAACTGCTGGAAATCAATTGAAGAGAGGGAGGAAGGATCATATGAGCAAACCGGGGGTCGGGGGTGGGGAGGGTGTCAAGATCATGATGGGAAAAACCACGGACAGCTGACCTGAGCTAGTGAGAGCTCAGGGATTCTGAAATGACAGCTGGGGAACCTGCATAGGACTGATCTAAGCCCTCTGAATGTGGGTGAAATTTATCTGGCTTAATCTCTTTGTGGGGCCCCTGGCAGTGGGACCAGAACTCATCCCAGGTGCATGAACTGGCTTTTTGGAGGCCCATTCCCTATGGTGGGATACCAGGGGAGGGGCTAGATCCTGCCTCAACTTAGTATGTCAGACTCTGTTGTCTACACAAGGGAGACCTTAGCCCCTCTGAAGAGTGGATGGGGAGTGGGATGGGGTAAGGGGGAAGGGAGAAGGGGAGGGAGGAGGGACTGGGGTTGGTATGTAAAAAGAAAAAAATTTAAATTAAATAAATAAATAAACAAGGGGAGGGAAAGTTACCTTTAACAAAGACTTGTATTTGAGGAGGAAAAGTTACAATCTATTGCAGTCTCTTTCTTAACCATCACTACTCTAAAATCTATTTCANTGTCTTTCATAATCATAACTAGTCTTCGTGATCAGGAGTCTTTATGATGCTAACAGGACTGTATTTTAGTAAAATCTCACAACTTCCCTATAAAGTTAGTTTTATTCCCGCAACTCAGAGGTCAAGAGAGTGACAATAAGCTTAAGCAACAAGCACAAAGCCCAGGAAGGAGTGGGCTGAACAAAATGGAGTCAACTCAGCGCTTTGGAGCCTAAGCCTGGCTGCACGCAGGAGTAGCTGCTCTCTGGGTATCAGAAGGATGTTCCAGAAACATCCCCCAAGTCAAGGAATAAGGAACGAACGTGGTGGCTTGTTAGCGTCTTTTCCAGCTCTCTTTTCATTTTGTTTTCTCCTGCAGTTGCTGGTAACGGTTGTGCCGCCTTGTCTGTGGCAATAGCTGGCTTCCTAGAAATACACAGAAAATTCACCCAGGAGCAATCTCCTTCAGGCAAAGGTTTCTCTGTTTCCTCCCTCTCCTGTGGCTCTTTGGTTCCTCAGTATGTGTTGCTTGGAGTATCTGAAGCCCTGGTCAACCCAGCGGGTAAGTAACGCTGTGAGTGGTTTGAGAGGAGTGTGTTCCCATGGCCTGCATTCCCAGTGATGCTTCCAGCAAGCCTGCTTTTATCCTCATTTAAAGCAACGTCTCGATTTTCTTCTTTCTGCTATCTATAACCAACTATTAATTCTATTAATTCTATATTAGGATATAGATAAAGGGACTCGCTAACCTGATTAGAGCCAAGAGCATTTGGTCAGACAGAAATGGGCAAAAATGAACCCGGAAGACAATGTACTGCAGCACTCAGAGTTAAAATCCATCCGCTACCTCTGACTTCCCTTCCTCTAACTCAGAGGCGCTCACACGCACACCCTCCCAAAAGTGGTGCATGGACTTACAGAGTATNTAAACATGTAAATGAGATNAAAAGTTGATGCAATTTACCTAATAACTCAATGTCTTCAAATTAAATTATCCTAGATTAAGTGTAATCACCAGTATTTCATAAGACATGTTCAAATTATGTTTATTAAATATCAGAAGTTTCTAGATTATCTCGATTGCTTATATTGATTAGACTAGCCACTTTATACTTTAATCATGAAATTTCAAGAACTTCCTGCAATGTTGTCCTGTGTGTGTTTGTGTGTATGCACACTTATCAGAATAACCTAGTAGGCATATTTTGAGTTTTGACCTTCCTCAAGGTTCCATGAAATGTGATAGCTACATGTAACCCAACCCATATTACACACTTTAGTGAGAATATCTTACATGAGTAACTAGAGAAAATATTTTTGTTACTATTTTCCACATATGAGTATTTTGCCTGCGTGTATTGTGCACGCAGTGAACTGAAGTTAGAAATGGCTGTGAGCCACCATGTGGGTGCAGAATCTAACTTGTGTCTTCTAGAAAAACAGCTAGTGCTGTTAACCATTGAGCCATCTCTCCAGTCCCTTGACTGTAGTCATATATCCAATGTCTCCTCTTTTCCACAACTTTGACATAATCATCTTAGAGGAAAATCCTAATCATTTCATTTGTGTCTAAAATCTTTAATGAGTCTATTATAGTCTGAGTTATTTCAAACTTCTTTATGTATATATTTAATAAGTTTATGTCCACACACACAATGTACACATATATGAAACCAGGGCAATTAATTTAAAAAGTTGAAATAAATTAATGAAATTTGTATAATCATAGTCACAAACATATTCACATTTCTTCTTGTTCTGTTACAACATTTCATTTATATGTTCCATATGAGTCAGTTATTAGATTCTGTGATGGGAAGGCCNTTGTGTAACACAGCGAAGAATAAATAAGAAGTGTGAATGAATGCTGCCACGGTGGCATTTGTGATCAGCCTGTTGTTTGTAGGAAGTTCCTGAAAACAGGTAGAATTCTTTGGGCTTCCTGTAGAAGAATGATTATGTGGAGGAAATTCCTAGCCTGCTCAGCAGAGTGATTCAACATTTAGAACCCAGAGAGATCATTAAAACCATGAACTATTAAAAACGATGGCTCACGTAATGTAATCACTAATCTAACCTTTTAGAATACCTATCAGGAAACTGAGTTCATCTAAGTGAGCTTTATCTACTATCGGGTCTGTGGACCAGAGACCAGAGACTTCGATTTCATGCCCAGCCTTCTACCTGCTACATGATGGTTTTTGGAACTCATTTAATCTCTAAGCTTCAACTTTCTGTTCTTAAAAATAGAAAGAATAATCAATATTCCTTATATCATAGCATTAGGGTGACTAGGAATGGGAGGTCATTCTTTGAAAACCAACTGGTATAAAGCTTGAATGGGTATGTTGATCTGTAAAACCAAGTAATGCCAGGGAGGCAGTGCAGCATGACTATTCTGCTTTCTGATCTTAAACTTAGACTGACCTGAGTTCAGACCATGTTCTGCCACTGACTACCAGTGCCAAGCAACCTGGGCTTCTCTCATCATCTAGAGGAGTTATCCCAAGAACCTAGGGAAGTATTTTATGCAAAGCAAAATGCCNAGTGTTTCGTGCCTAGACAGCGCTTTGCAATCAACAGCATCAATGAGTTCATTTTCCTCAATGCTGTTTGCATGAGATTAGTAGTACTATACTCAAGACTCNAGACAGCTCCTTGAGTCACAAACAAATTAAACACCTAATGATGTGAGCAGAACTGCCTTTCTCCACTGAGCCACCAGGATCCTCTCTAGTCCTTCCTTACATGTTGCCTACAAACCAACAGCAAGAATTAGAATGTTTGGAAATATGACCTGGCTCTGGCCACACCTGTTTCATCCAGAGCCTCTGAACTTATANCTACCCCTCCTCCTGCCACATCAGTCCATTCTTTACTTCCTTTTCTAATTTATTTAAATTATTTTTATTTTATTTTATGTGTATGATTGTCTGNCTTCATGGACATTATAATATGTGTCTGGTGTCCCTGGAAGCCAGAAGAGGACATCAGAATCAGATCTTCTTGGACTTGTAAACAGTGTCCCTAACCACTGAGCAATCTCTCCAGTTCCAAGTCCATTCTCTTGAGAGCAGTTATGGTAGTCTAAACATCCATCTCAGCATCCTGGGCTAATCATTTCCCAGTAAATATAGAGGTAAACAGTCTCATTCCCTTAGCCATGACTTGGCTTCGGTGTAGTGTTCCCACTAAATGTTATAATACCCTGACCCTTTACCACTCACTACAAGTCTGTATGTTTCTAGGTCATGCAGTGTGATCCCATTTCCAAGGCCTGTACACTAACTTTGTGTTCATAGTACCTTTTCCTTTGTTTTGAAATTATGACTTCATTGAGTTTTCTCAAAAGTCCTCCACTCAGAGAAACCATTCTTATTACTCGTATTTGCTACTTCCCATCCTATCTCTATAATAACCTCCCTCCTCCTACCCCACCTCACCCATACACACATTTTTTTTTAAATAACACTTACAAAAATCTTGAATTGCCTTCTATACTGTCTGCCTCTTGGCAGAAGAATACATGTTCCCTAAAGCAAGAGCTTTTGTCCTTGTGGTTTATCTTCGTAGTCCTCTGAGTTCGGCCTTCAAGAAGGTTTATATACACAGTATGCTATAAACAAACGTATTTTTAATTGAATAAATACATGAATGAAGNAAATAAACTATTTTTATGTCCTGTTGATGACAGTGGACAAGGAAGCATAGTGGCTCACTCCAAAGATATCAGGGTAGGTCTTCAGCCCTACAGTGACATGTGGTACACTGGAGATGTGCTACCAGTCCTAGTGGGGAAACGAAGGCTTTCAAACCAGGCTTAATTGCAGCAGTATCTTATCCAGCTGTTTATAGACCTGGAAGCTTTAGACTTACCACCAATAACAAAAACACAAGAAAAAGTCAAGACAAAAATAAGTCAAAACTGTGTCTTTGAAGAACTTATAGCTTTTTAGGTGTCAAGAGATAGAGACAAGGTAGGAAAGATAGAAGGTGAGAGGGATGCACAGAGGTGATTATAGCTCAGAGAGAGGCACTTACTAAGTCAGGCCAAGGTTAGTTTTTAAAGTGGCCAATAAGAGATAGACTTTGTAGTTTGGTCTCTATTTTAGTAGTTCAGCTATGACCATGGGTATGGCCATGCTGTAGTATGACTTTATGCACATGGGTGCTGGCCTGGTCACTTTCCCACCACAGCTGTCCTATCCCTAGGTGGGTTAAAGATAAAGTGATTACAGGTATACATGGATTGAAAATTAAGGCAGCATGGAAGACATCAGAGGTAAATGGACAGAGAAACCAAGACTTGGTTGAATCTAAGGATGGGCTATATGATAGTAAAGGTACTCAGAGCTAACCCAAGTGACTCTGTAGACAGAGAGGGTGAGAAGAATTTGTCAATTTTGAGAATAGTGAACATGATGCAAGAGAAGTAGTGGATAATGTGATATCACGAGATTCCAGGCCGAAGTCTCCAGGGATAGGATGGAACGATGCTGTACAGGTCCAATGGTATAAGCTCCATTTCTGGGATTGTGCTCCTTCACATGTTCTAAACTGCTTCTCNTCAAACACAATAAGCACATTTTCAACTGTTCAAGAACAACTGGAGTAAAAAAGAATTCCAGCAATGAATTCCCCATCACAGGTGCCTTAGGAAGGTGGTTATATCTCCATATGCTACAGCCTCGGCACATGCTGCAAATGGCATCCTCACAAACCATAGCCTGCTGCTCTCTAGGGGTGCGTTTTCAGCTCTGGTTGGCAAGAAGACCAGTTTTCATAGACACTTTGAAATTTTTTTACTGAGTCTCCACAGTATAGTGGTTATTTTAGAGTAGTGACTGACTTGTTGGTAATATCTGCACCATAATGGGCTACAGGAAGCATCTTGGAGCCTGAAAGCACAAGTTGATGATCACTAAAGTTGAACAAGATCAGAACATGCAATTAGGCACCAGAGATTTGGAGCTCTGAAGGCTTGAAAAGCTAAGTCCTATAAAAGGGAACTGGAGGCTTTCAAAAAATGACTAAAATGACACCAAAGAAAGATTAACCAGCAGGCAGATAGCTGGCAAAGTATATTCATGAATTATACACTGCACCAGAAGTTCTAGCAAGAGAAAAGCATGGGATTAATAATTAAGGAGCAGAGTAATCATGGTCTTGTGCATTGTGCTTCTTCCCAGGGAAAGGAATAAGCCCACTTAGTCTTCCTGCCCATTATTTATCTCCCCGTATTTATGGTGAGGAGGATTCATAAGCCAAATCCATTGTAACTGGAATCAATTCTTCCTAGACATTCTTACATGCATGTGAACCTTTCTGAAAGTACTAGAAGGCTTGACCTCTGGATCCTGTTGGTGATTTCTACTGTGCAGAAGAGCGGTAGAACCTGGCCACCAATGTTAGATGCTTTTCTTTGCAGTATGTTATTTACTGCCGTCATTGTCCTCCTCCACAGCCAGTGTTTATTCAATTAAGAGCCTGTGTAGCACTGTGCACTACTCTGTCAGCCCTTCTGGAGTCCAAAATCAGAGAAGGAAAGGACACCTCTGTCCATCTCCAGCCCAGCTCTCAGCAGCTTCCCTGAAGTATAGACAGAGATGCCTCTAAGTAAAGACAAGTGNAGGACACACAGGAAAATAAACCAGAAATGTTGTGCAATTACANGAAAGAGCATTAATATGTATTTGTACTATGTGTTAGTAAGTTCATTTAAAGCACTTGTCATTTGAAGTAAGTACATTTAAAGTTAGGGTTTCTGTTTCTGTGAAGAGACACCATGACCACAGCAACTCTTATCAAGGAAAATATTTCATTGAAGTGGTAGCTTACAGTTTCGAAATTTAGCCCATTAACATCATGGTGGGGAGCATGGTGGCTGGGAGTATGGTGGTGTGCAGGCAGACATAGTGCTGGAGAGTTCTACNTCTTGATCCAAAGGCAACAGGAAGTGAACTGAGACACTGGGTGTGGCTCCAGCATATATGAGACTTCAGAGCCTGCCCCCACAGTGACAACACTTCCTCCAACAAGGCCACACCCACTCCAACAAGGTCACACTCACTCCAATAAAGCCACACCTCCTAATAGTACCACTTCTTTGGGGGGCCATTTTCTTTCAAACCACCCCAGTGCTGGATAAGAGCTGGCAAGATGGCTCTGCAGATGAACATGCTGGCCATCAAGCCTGATGACCAGAGTTCAGTCTTTGGGAGCTATGGGGTAGAAGGAAAGAACTGACCCCAGAAAGTTGTCCTCTGACCTCCACACAAATGCTATGGTCCCTGTGCCCACACATACACATTAATGATAATAACATAGTTGGGGGGCTATGTGGACAGATGCAGAGGTTTTCTCGGAGAAAACAAGTAAGCCAGGTGTGACCAATTCCCAAGAAGCAAAAGAGGCAATAAAAACATGCCTTTATTCTTATAGACAAGACAAGGAAATATTTAGTGTTTCAAGTTCATCTGTTTTCTATAATCTTTCTTTTTAAAAATGAGTCTTAATATTAATTTATAATCTCATTGTAGAAATTTTTCAAAGCACAAAAGAAGAAAATTAGAAACCAAATAATTCAATCACTCAGAATTAAGATGGTTCTTGTTATTTTGTGTATTTCTTTATTTGCTGAATAAAAACCATAGGCATTAGTAAGATGAACTCCATGCATCCATCCTCCAGCTTCAACAAGGTGTAACTCAGGGTAAAATGTGTCATATCTAGTCTCATTTCCATCCTTCTCCCTCCATGGTATGTAATTTTGAAGCAACTCTCAGATACCACTCTATAATAAATATCAAATGTTTTAACAAGAATAGTTTAATACAGCTATGCTAGTGTAACATAAACATAATCCCATATACTTACTTTAATCCATTTCTAATTTCAGAAAAGATTACTTCTGGCTAATTTTTCAAATTTCATGGCTTTGTCTCACCTTGTTGCCACCATCATGACTGAGGAAAAAAAAAAGTTAATTGTTTCAGATAGCCAATGCTTAAGCTATTCTCTCTTTCTGAATGTCTCCCCTTTAATGGACTGTTCCAGTTTCCTTTCTGTTGCTGTGATAAAACACTCTGACCAAAACCAACTTAGGGGATGAAAAGATATCTTTTGGCTTACAGTCCATCATGAGGGCAATCTGAGCGGTAACTCAAGGCAAGTACGTAAAAGGGCAGGAGCCATAGAGGAGTGTTGCCTGCCGGTTCATTCCCTGGCTGGCTTATGCTTGTCAGCTGTCTTACACAGCCCAGGACCACCTGTTTAGGATGGTCCCAGCCACAGTGTACGGAGTCCTCCTATATCAACACTAATCAAGTGTTTCCCACCCGCCAATGTGGGTTAGGGAACTATTCGGTTGAGATTCCTCCTCTAAGACGACTTGAGCCTGTGCTAAGTTGACAACTCAGGCTAACCAGAACATGGGCAATGCATACAAAGGATTTTGTACAGTGACTTGCATGAGTAGGATAAGTACTGTTTAAGTTGGCTCACCTTAACACAAAACCTCACAATTGGTCAAAGTGCAGAGAACAACAGCAATCAGTCATCTGCTCAACCACAAATGAGACATCTATATCACACTTATCCCGGAGACCATTGCTGAAGCAGAGGTGGAAAGATTGTAAGAGCCAGAAGTTGGGGAGNACCAGAAGGAAAGTGTCTTCTAAACATNACAGGACCACTGCACTCACGAATTCCCTGCAGCTGTGGTTGCCCNCACCAGACCAAGCCAGTCAACACTACAGCATTGAGTGGGAAGGAATTCATGAGTCTAAGTCCCCACTCCTAACTGAGAATGGCTTCTAGGGGATGGAGCCTTAGTCTTCTTTAAAGACATGGTTCCTGGTGAATCAACCCTGCTCCAAGGGATGGCTCCACATGCAGGAGATGTGAGTTGCACAAACTGGAGTCCATGATTTACTAAAAAACAAAAAAGAAGAAGCTATGGTGTTGCAGGGGTGGGTGGGTAAGTAAGTGGGGTAGATCTGGGAGAAGTTATGGGGAGAACTTGAGGGTGAATATGATCAAAATACATTATATGAAATTCTCACAGAATTAATAAAAATATTGAAAAGAAAAAATAATTAAATAAAGGTAGCTAGACTTATTTAATACATGCAAATCAGCATTAAACTTAGCAGTTTATAGGTAGTACATCAGTATCGCCTTACCTCTCTGTATGTGAGTAATGATAATATTCCCATTTCAAATAGGAAGATGTTGAAACTTAGATTAATAAACTCGCATACGGTCACAGGGCCAATAAATGGTTGTCATGTGATTTTAGAGCACTCTTGTTTAACTCCAGAAATTGTCTATGATAAATTTAAGTTTTCCATAGGCCATGGAACCACAGGCAGAGCTCTCATGACAGAAGTGACATCCAGAACAGCTTGCACTCTGATACAAATGCATCAGAAATATTCAAATATGGGTGAAATTTGGTGAAGACATTACAGCATTCAACCGCCGAGCAATCAGTTCCTCCTGGCAGCTGTCTGAGGCTGCATGCGGTCACATTTTATTCCTTGAAGTTATCTGTAAATTGCATCACAGCCTACCTGTGCACTAACCTTAACAAAGTCCAACCCACACGTTTTGCTCATTGGTAAATGTGATGCACGATCAGCCTTCGTCAGGACATGGTCTATGAAAGTGATTTAGGTGAAGTCCTAAATTCTGCCCTCTTCTTGTTCTCCCAGTCTCCATGGTGATACATAGACTCATTCCAAGCACCTTCAGAGGAACTTCCATGAATTTTTTGACACTGTTCCATGGATTTGCCTGTTTCTCAGGGGCACTGTTGGTGGAGTTGGTTTATCTCATCTCAGAAGGTAGGAATTCACTCATCATATGCTCATATACATTGAACTGATGACTAGGGAGCTGGCAGACAAAACCATAAGAGAGGGTCTTTGCAAGCGTAGGATTTTTTTTAATTGATCCACTTTTGCAATTAAGATAGAATTAAGATAGGAAGTAGACTCTTGCTGTATTCATTAATTTCTGGGAATTGTTTTTCTTTTGATAGGAGGAGGTAATTACAGAATGTCACTTCCCGTGAGACAATGTAGACTGTCTTTTGAGAGTGCATTTCAAAACGAACTGGTCATCATATTCACATTAGGTCTTGTGATGAGGTTGTATTCAGTAATGGCTGGTAGCTATTGAAGACAATGCAGAAAAGAGTTAGCACCTGCATACATGTAAGATTGCAGGGCACCCCATGGCTTACTTTGCTCTCAATTGGCCACAAATGTTGTCTATACTATGGAAGACAAATCCTAAGGTAGCTAATGAATAATCTGGAAATTTTTCCCAGTAGAAATTGTGAACAGAGAAATAAGAAATATGAAAAATTGAGATGCAAATGTTAAAATACTAATCTTAAGTTGGCTTGTGAGTGGAAAAGGCAGGCAGCGTGGAATTAATATAATTAATGGCTACAGGGACATGCCTTTGACCGTATTTTTAAATCAATCTATCTCAAAATATTGTTTTTAAATGTCATTGTACCTTAACTTTTATCTTAATTAGCTTTTGCTTACTTTAAGGAAAATACTATAGACTTATTATTCTCTACTTTCAAAAATATTTATGGTTGTACACTTAAACTAATATAAAGAAAGGGATGATTTGTATTCTCTTAAACAAACAGATTCAATTTACCTGCTTTCAGACTATGAAGAAAATAGCCACTCAGAGACAAATTCAACACAAAGTTCAAAAAATACTTATCAAGAACCCACTGTGTTCCAGGCACTATATGGGGTATTGTGGTGCCAGGACTAGCAAAATAAACACTCCCCAAACCCCTAGGAGATTCCCAGTGATTCAGGNAAGCACTAACATCAAGAATGATTAATATAACAAGTTTGGTAAAATCTGCCGATTTTAATTGACTGGGAGACAAGGACAAACCTTCCCTTTAAGTGCCTGAGAAAGTTAAGCAAAAGTGTATGTGGGGCACTCACTCACTGTGTCTCAAGACCCATGTCACACAGAATGGTGTGTACTATTGTTGTGATTCTCAGAGAACTCAAATTCAATTTGGCAATGTTAGCTCCAGAACTTACAGTGTTTGACCTCTGATGGCTAGTTTAACTGTGATCAAGTATTCCTTTCAAGATTGTATAAATGACCTGAAGAAGTCTCACCTAAACTTTCGTCTAAACACTACATGTGCTAAACACGTTTCCTTATTTCATTTTGCTTAATGAAAATAATCCTGAAAGTTGGCTTGAAAAGATTTCCACAAGGCTGGTAAGATGGCCCAGTGGGTGAAGGGGCTTGCTGCCAGTCCTGGCCATCTGAATGCCATCCTTGGACCACATAGTGGAAGGTAAGAATGAGACAGACTCAATAGGAGCACTGAGAGANACACAGAACAAATAAATATACAGATAAATGTACAAAGAGCGTTTCTACAATCAAGTCTCGTCTGATATGTACCAGAAGAACTTCAAAGTCAAATATTATTAAATATTACCAGCTGACTCATTTATCTTCCCACTAGCAGTGTACAGGATTCCCTGTTTCCCACTGTGGTGGTTTGAATAAGAGTGGCCCCNATGGCTTATATATTTGAATGATTAATCATCAGGGAATGGTACTATTTGAAAAGGATTGGGAGGTGCGGCCTTGTTGGAGGAAGGGTGTCACTGGGGGTGGGATTTGAGGTTTCAAAAGCCTATACCAGGTCAGCATCTCTCTCTCTCTCTCTCAGCCTTTAGATTAGTATGTGGCTCTTAGCTACTGCTTCAGCACCATGCTTCCCACCATGATGATACTGTACATGGTGGTTTGAACAGGAATGGCCCCCATAGGCTCATGTGTTTGAGTACTTGGCCCATAGGGTGTGGCACTATTAAGAGGTGTAGCCTTGTTGGGGTAGATATGGTCTTGTTGGAGGAAGCGTATCACTATGGAGGCAGGCTTTGAGGTCTTATATATGCTCAAGCTATTCTCAGTGTAGCACACAGTTGTTTCTGCTGCCTGTGAGTCAAGATGTAGAACTTTCAGTTCCTTCTCCAACATCATGTCTGCCTGCATGCTGCCAAGAAGATTATGGACTAAACCTCTGAAACTGTAAGCCAGCCTCAATTAAATATTTTCCTTTATAAGCATGGTATCTCTTCTCAGCAATAGAAACCCTAACAATAGAAACCCTAACCCTAAGAAAATGGACTAAATCTCTTTAAGCAAGTCCCCAATTAAATGCTTTCTTGTAAAAGAGTTGCCTTGGTTGCAGTGTTGCTTCACAGCAATAGAACAGTGACTGAGACGCCCACATCCTCACTTTATAGTATATGGTTCTCAGTGACTGACATTCTGAATCTCAACATAGTTTATATTTGTACTTCTTCAGTGGCTAGCAAGGTTAAATGTTTCTTCCTATGTTTCTCGGTTGTTTGTAGTTCATCTTTTGCAAACTGTCTATTTCATTAGTCCATTTCTATTTGTTTTCTTGATTTTTTTTAATTCTTTGCAAATTCTGAATATCAATCTTCTGTCAGATGTATAGCTGCCAAAGACCCTCTCTCACTTTATAGGCTGCCTCTTAACACATTTAACTGCTTCCTTTCTGCAGAAAGATTTCATTGAAAATCAAAATTGTCATTAATAATTTGCATTGCATAGTAGAAGATTTTGCTTTCTTTTTATATATTTCTAAAAGATTTATTTATTGATTTTATTCTTCTTTCATATATGACCCTGAGTGCAGTTTCCTCTCCCCCCTCTCCTTCCAGTCCCTCTCCCCACCCCCTGTCCCCACCCCCCAATCCACTCATCTTTTGTTTCTGTTTAGGAAAGGCCAGGTCTCCCATGTGTATCAACAAAACATGGCATATCAAGTTGCAGTAAGACTAAGCACCTCCCCATGTATTAAGGCTGGGCAAGGCAACCCAGTATGAGGAGTAGGGTCCCAAAAGCCAATAAAAGAGTCAGAGATAGCCCCTGTTCCATTGTTAGGAGTCCCACAAGAGGACCAAGCTACGAAACTGTAACATATATGCAGAATATTTGCAGAGGACATAAGTCANTCCTGTGCAGGCTACCTGGTTGTCAGTTCTGTCTCTGTGAGCCCTTATGAGCCCAGGTTAATTGATTCTGTGAATTTTCTTGTGGTGTCCTAGACTCCTCTTGTAGTTGTGTGGGGTTTTTTTTTGGTTTGTTTTGTTTTATTTTATGTACTCTTTTCTCTATTGGGGGCCTGTCATTCAGCTTTCAAATAAATACACAAATAAATATTCTTTCTTATGCATGTCCAGCCTTAGCTTGGCTTATTTCCAGCCAGATTTTCTTAACTAATTATCCCGTCTACCTTTTGCCTCTGAATTTCTCTATTCCTGTCTATCTTTTCTTTCCTTCTTACTCCATGTCTGGCTGTGTGGTTGGTGGCTGGTCCCCAGCATCCTCTCCTTCTCCTTTTCTTGTTCCTCCATCTTTTTTTCTCCTTCTATGTATTCTCTCTGCCTGGCAGNCCCACCTATCCCTCTCCTACCTAGCTATTGGCCATTCTACTCTTTATTAGACCAATCAGGTGTTTTAGACAGGCAAAGCAACACAGCTTCACAGAGTTAAACAAATGCAACATAAAAGAATGCAACACATCGTTGCATCATTAAACAAATATTTCACAGCTTAAATGAATGTAATATGTTTTAAAATAATATTCCACAGCACCCTCTGGTTCCTACAATCCTTTCTCCCCCTCTCTGCTGGATTCCCCAAACTCTGCCTAATGTTTGGCTGCGGGGCTGCATCTGTTTCCATCAGTTGCTGGATGAAGCCTCTCTGATGACAATTACGCTAGGCACCGATCTGGTGACAGGGAAAGCTAGTTCAGGCTATGCATCTGCTGTTGCTANGAGTCTTAGCTGGGGTAGACACTTTTACTTTAATTGTTAGCTTTATTATAAAACCTTTGTGAAGGTCATAGCATTATATTTGTTTTTTTAATGCTATAATTAAGGTAGAAAAAAATAACAAAGTGCTCTGTACATCTCAGCTTGTGTCTGAAAGAGACCTGATTCCCCCAGCATGCCCAAATCATTTAACATACTGAGCAATGTAGAAGTCCCCAAGCATGAGGACTTTATAAAGACATATTTAATTACTACTGTGTAACCTCTGTTTACCGGTGTGCACATGAGATAATATTAATCCTATTCTAGACAGAGTAGAAGATGGAGAAAGACAGTTTATATAATGGACAAAGTTTTGATGACCTTAAAAGAAAGATTACCAAAGACACTTACCAAATTGGACTGTGAGGTCTGACACTCTAAACGTGTACTGACGTTACCACCATTTAAACTGGCAATTAATTAACTTACTTTCTTCTTTTTAAGGCTCTTATTTTCTGTTCATAATAAAACTGAGTAACATCAAATCATATCTCAAGAAATTAGAATCTTTCATTTGAATAATGCCTCACATCACATCAAGTCTAACCTTGTGCCAGAAATAGAAGCTGAGTCACCCCTTAGCATACAGAAAATGTCTCTGCTTGGCAATGGGACTCTGATTGCCTTCTATTGATAAGTGTATTCCACAAAATAAACCTGACTTCTTACCATATGTGTTGATAAATATGCAGAGAAATAACGTGTTACAAGCTCTGTCGGGTCAGACCACCTCAATCTGAATCAAGAGAGTCTCCCTTCATGTTCTGTGTCCATGTCCATCATCATNATAATAAATAATACATTATACTGTTCTGAGAATTAAGTAATTAATACCCAAAGCTACTGCTCAATAAAAATTGCAGTCACAATCCCCTTCTGTTTCATAGAAGAGCCACCTCTTTTTCTTCTCGTTTTCATAGTTCCTGCTCTTTCCCTACCACTCTGCATCCACTAAACAACCATTTGTCAATATCATCAAAACATGGTTTCCAGATTCAAGCACAATACTCAAATTAGGCACATACAGGATGTTTATCAGTCATCTCTGTCTGTCTTTCTCTCATCTGCACCCCACACACAGAGAGATTGTGTTGAGTTATTTAGTAGTTACATCATGCTTGTGGTCAATTAAAACCTAAAACTCCTTCTCCTTGTTTTGGCAGTCTCTCTCCATTAAGCTGCACTCATCGGGTGTTTTTCCCTAATTAAATATAGGATGTTATCCTTCCCTTAATAAGTGTCAACCCATCATGCTGAAAAATAGACATTTTTGGAACTTGATTCTGTCACCCAGTGAGTTGCTGATCCTCCTTGTGTTGTCTGCAGGTTTAGTAAGCAAGCCCCTCAACTTCTCCCAGGTAATTGACACAATTGTTGAATTGGACAGACTTGAAAATAGAGCCCNATGGAAAATTCCCACAGACCTCACGGCAAGTTAATGACAACCAACTTAATCCTCCCCTTGTGGGTCTAATCAGTTCCCAGTTCACCTAATTACACTCATTCCATCCAAACACTTCCTCTTCCCTCCCTAAATGACATCACAGGAGGTTTTGTCATGCTTTCCTGGGAGTGGGTTCTTTCTGTGTTTGTGACAACCCCCTTACCCGTTATAACATAATTCAAGAAAGGAAATGAGTTTCATTTAAAAGATCTGTTCTTGTGATCCTATGCTGGCTTTCAGTGACTAATTAGTGTCCTCTAAAGAGAATGGGCCTTTGACTACAAACATCACTTTGGGTAAGTCATTATCCCTCTAAGACTGTTTTCTCTTAATTAGAAACGGGGCAATGCTTTTCATTTTCCCCAGAGATGATGAGAGGATAAAATTAAATAAAGCCTTTCAAAATTCCAATGCCAGGATTTAGTTTTAAATATAAAACTATCACACATCACATAATAACAGTGTGTTCTCCTGAAAACTGTGTATAAGAGACAGGTATGTGTGTGTGTGTGTATGTGTGTGTGTGTGTGTGTGTGTGTGTGTGTGTGTGTGTGTGTGTGTGTATGGGGGGTGGCAATCAGCTATCACAGTCTCACGGGCTCCAAGCTACATTAGTCATTTTTAGCACAGTGGTGGAGAAATGGTGTGAATGCGGTAAATTCAAAGGATTTCTCAAAACTCAACTGTGCAGCGAGATAACTGTTAGAGTGACATTTTCAGTACAAGTGAGAAATCTGATCCTTCTGGGATCGCTCACTCGGAGCATTTTAAAGGAGAAGACACGAGACTAAACCCGTCCTCCTACACTAATCACTTCAGGAATGGCTTCTCTAAAAGTAGCGATGCTAATACAAGGCAACCGAGAAGCCAGTCAAACCGCCTGCGTCGTCGACTCTATCCCATTAGGAGCAAGATCAATTTCCTCACACTCATGACTCCAAACTCACCTTTTGACAAAAATAACAAAATAGAAATTCAGGAAGAAATGACATCTCAGTTACAGACTCACAGGTGATGGGAAATGCCGGAAAGAAAGGGGAAAATTGGACAGAATGAAGGGGTCAAGCTTTGTGTCCCCTGTCCCCTCCGTCTCACCTACTCCAGTTTCAAGGAAAAGTACAAAGAATTTAGCTGTTTAATTCAAATCAAGACCATTTTAAATTAAAAATGAGATCTTTTTAAATTCTCATTTAAATATCTACAGGAATTGAGGGCACTGACAGCCATGTCAGCATGAATCACAGAGTTGCTCTTGAAACAGGAATTTGCAGTTACAGGGAACTTGAAAAGAGAAAATACTTTCTCAGTATGGAAAAGTAGTCAACTGAATTTCATAGGTCCGTGTCTTTTTACTAAGGAATGTGTTTCTTCCAATCCACATCTATGACTGGGCTTTTAATTACTTATGTGTTTTAAGATAATGGATTCATAGACCTCGAAGCGGGAAAGCAGTACCCTGCTGCCCCCTAAGCCACCTGTGGTCAGGACCATGTCTGAGTGGACAGGCCCTCTGAAGCTTCTATAGGTAAATTCTGCTCATGCATGTCAGTCAAAATTAGATACAGGATCCCCCTGATATGACAGTGTTATAAATCCCAGATACAGTTTTTTCCTATATCCTCAACCTTTGCCCCTGCAAAAATCTGTCTTGCTGCCCAGGAATATTTAAGTTGATAACATTACCAAGGAAGAGCCCAAATTACCCATTAGGCTATAGGCAGTCATTAACCATTGCTATTGGCTCACAAAATGTGGAAAGAGTGTATAATATCCTATTATTTTTTAATTTTGTGGCATAGTGTGTGTGTGTGTGTATGTGTGCAGAAGTCAGAGGACAACCTCGGGTGTTGGGCCTCATCTTCAACCTTGTTTGAGGCAGGGTCTCTTTGTTGTTTAATGCTATGTTTTCCATGCTAGCTTCCTGCAATTCTATCTCCAAGTCCCATCGTCCCATAGGTGCACTGGGGATACAGANAAGCACTGCAGTGCCTAGATTATATATGTGTTCTTGGGATTTGAACTCAGGTCCTCACACTTGCACAACAAGTTCTTACCCACTGAACTATCTCCATAGCCTTAAGTTTTGTTTTTCATTTTTTTCTGGGATTGAGCTATTCCTCTAAACTGGCTTTATAATAACTTTCCTTCCAAGATTTTTATGAGAACTATAGTGAAAAAAAATAGAATGACTTACAAGATAATACATACACAGTGTATATAAGCAAAGATAATGATTTGAGTCATTAAGGCTGCTATAATTGAATGAAATTCCAATGTCCTCCAGGTCAGCAAGGTATATGTTAGATATAGTTTGCTGTAATATTTCAACAATTCTTTAGGAAAGAAAGCATTCATGATGCAAAGTTTAGTTCTCACAGTCTACCTCCATCTCAGACCCAGCTCTAAATAAGGTGACATGAAACAGTGCCGGGGGATCTTCTTGGCTTCATGGATTCATATCATGGGCACCTCTTCTGCATGGCAAATACATGGAGCGAGATAGAGTCAGAGACGCAGGCATCTTCGTGCAAAGAGTATCTGGAAACGGCACTGAAGCCAAGACTAGAAGGTGATGTGGTTTCCTCCATGGTGAGCATAGCTCTGACCTATTCCTGCTGGAGAGTTCCTGTGACAGGGCCTGGAAGTAGAGAGTTGTTGGATGCGTGAAAGGAGCCCATAAAATGCTAGCAAGCTGAAAATATGCAGCAATGGAGAGACTGACATTACATTGTGGAGTTATACAGGGGTGAAATCATATGGAACCTTTGACTTAGAGGATTTTGTATAACTTAAATGCGGTGAATCATAAAGACATTGGGTGAGCGACACTTTGTACTGGTATTTAAAGGTAGGTTTCTGTGGATATAGTATGATTTAGAGGAGAGAAAATGGACGCATTCAGAAAAAGGAGGGCAAATGAAGGTATGAATGAAGCAGAGAAACAAGCAGGGGAGCAGACATGGATGACATAGCTCTGCCTCAGAGGTAGAACCAACACTGCTTTGGGATGGTTTTGAAAATCAGTAGGTGCAGGAGGGAGGAGGTGGAATTACAGAAACACCAGCTGCCTAAGAACTCTCTGGGTAGGGAAGGATTCTGTTTACTAAATGAAAAAGACTTGGAAGAGAAATATGCTGTGACACTTAACACATGAGGTTTGGCATCCTGGAAAGTCATCTAGACAGAAACACCCAAAGCTTAAAAAAGAAAGACTTCAAATAGGTAGAGAAATACAAAAAATATTTGGCACAAAAATAACATTTGAAGCCATAAGACTGAATGAAATTACCAAATGTGAATACTAAAAATGAGGAGAAAAAAAATTCCAGGGCTTGAAGTTTAAATCAGAAGTGTTCAGGAAGATGATGAGATAGGAGAGTCTGCTGAAGAAAGAGAGCCTTCGCCGGGGGGTGGGGGAGCAGATTATGTGTGTATATATGTGTGTATACGTGCATGTGTGTGTGATGTATATTATATTATATATGTGGTGTATATATATATATATATATATATATATACACACCTAAGTATGTATGCATACTTGTATGGATTATATAGATACAAATGTAGTGTATGTGTACGTGTGTATATAAGTGTATTTTTTCACCTAAGAGGTTATTTCAAGTGTATCAGGGCGTCAAATGCAACTGTGAAAGCAAGCAGGATGAAAAAGGAGCTCATAGCATCCATAGGAGCCATCTCCATGGTGAAGCGGGAGTGGGAACTAGATCGAAGTGGGCTGCAGAGTATCTAGGTAAGCAAGGAAATAAAGGAGCTCTTTGGAAGAATTTGGGACTGAGAAGATTTGAGAGATAAGTGGCACCTGAAAGGGGATGTGGGTGAAGTTGTCAGATTTAGCAAATCAAAATACTGTGTATGCAGTTAAATTTTAATTTCAGATACAAAGTGAACAAATTATTCAGTATTTTAGTATGTCCCATACACTACCGGAGACATAAATATGCGAAGAATGACCTGTGCAATATTGAAGACATACATACCCTGAAGTACAAGGCTCCCTGTCCCAAAACTCAAGCGAGAAGTCTGAGTTTATCAGGGAGAAAGGAGCAAATGTGGGAACTGATGGAGCCGAAGCACTGATGAAGAGGGATGGAGGCTCAGTCAGGGGCCAGCACCCAGAGCTGGACTTCTGGAAGGAAGGCTCAGAAGAGAATGGAGAAGCCAGGCATGAATGAAAGCAGGTGTGCCGCCTCCTGTTGACCACCTCCCCATTTTCTTTATGAAGTGTGCAGCAAGCCGCCTAAGGCAGACACAGGCTGAAAAGGCAAAACCTCCACACTCCAATTAATGTGGAGGAAAATATCTTTCTCTCTAAACATGCAAAAGAAGAGAAAGTCTCTCTTCTAAACTTTAAAATTTGTAAACTCTACTCTTAGCTGAATTGAGTTGCAAATGAAAGACTGAAAACAAGCAGCTACTGGACAAAAGAAACACTTCTGGAGTGGAGAGATGGCTCAGTGGTTAGGAGCATGCACTGCTCTTGTAGAGGACCAAGGCTCAATCCCGACTGTGAAGTCAGGTTGCTCACACCTGGCTGTAACTCCAGCCTTAGGTGTCTGATGGTGCACACTCATGTGCACATATCCACACATAGACACATAATTAAAAATAGTATAAATAAATCTTTAAAAATTCTTGTTCTACTCATGAAAGTACTGGAATTTAGCATTTTGTTATTTTTAGTAACTCCACTTAAGGATTGATTTATTAATTCAGTCCACAAATACATATTGGATGCCTACTGTGTGCAAGGACTGGATAGATGGTGAATTAATAATGCCCAGGCTGATGTTTAATTAACAAGAAGAACCTTACAGAAATATTTGACACTCAAATTAATATCAGATATATTCATTTGACTAATGCTATTACAATTACAGTTCATAGCTAATGGCATTATCGGGCTATTATCACAAAGCATTACCTCTCTTCTGAAACTCATTTCCATGATAATTCATTGAAATCATCAAGAGAACACACTATCTTGATGGGTTCTCCCTCCCAAAGCTGTTCAAAAGAATGAGCTCACCCTTACAAGAAAGCCTGTTATGTCAAATACCATCCAGGCCCTTCTCCCTGCCTGCTCAGGTGAACAATGCCTCATGATTTCTCTAACAATTCTGAAAGACACGGTGTCCCTTCCTGGAAACAGCAACTCGACTTCATTTTTATCCACAATTCCCAAGAACTGGAAATGCAAATTGAAGTGGAAATGCAGAAGACGTAGAGAGCAGGGTTGAGCCGTGTGTGGATCTGAGGCCGATTTCAGTTCATCTGTTCACTCAACAAATATTTATTCTGTCTCCTTTATTTGACTTTAGGCAAACAGCTCAGCCCTTCTGTGCCTCTGTTTCCTTGTCAGTAAATTAAAGGAAATAATAATTTGAGCTTTTTATTAGATAACTATGAAAAAAATGATAGAAAAGTCAAAGTTAGAATACAGTTGTTAGGTATTATTTCCTTCAGGTATCATGAAAATTAATGTGTTTTAAAAATTAACTCGGTAGGTGAGGTATGACTCTCAAATGAAGCATTTAAATCAGGTTACTGAAAGGAGAAAGGAAAGAAATTAGCATTTATTAAGTGTCAGTTATATGCAGGCCTTGCTGTATGCATTCCACAAAGATATTATTTCACTAAATCTTCACAAGCCTTTGGAGGCAGGTATTTGTAACCTCCACATATATAAGAAGAAAATGAGCTCAGAAAACATATGAGCTACCACGATCACATAGCCATAGGGGATTTCCGGTTCCAAAGCGCTCCTCTCTGCCCTGGGTTTATTTCCCAGGGTGCAGAAGCTGGTCCACCCTGGAGAATGGCTAGTACGTCTCTTTAATTGTGCATTTCTTAAAATCACACACATACACACACACACACACACACACACACACACTTACACACACAGGTAACATTGTACCTCAAATATAGCAGAGTATACAATCCATTTGATTTTATCTCCACAGTCTTAGACTCCTGCTAGGTTACCAGTCCTACCAAATAACTTTTAAAAAGTAATAATGATGTCTAAGAGAAATCGTTGCTCAGGATCCAGCTGCCTTTCAAAGGCATTCCAAAATGTGAATACCAAGAGTTTTCTGTTTCTTTGCCTTCCAAATAAACCAGTAGCTAATAAAAGGGGGATCACAGTATCATCCCCCAGAAAGGACAGAGATGGGTTTAGAATTGAAAAGAATGGGAGGTAGCATGTAGAACAACACCATGAGTGTCTGAGGTATCTAAGAAGTTTCTGTGGAGTAATACCTCACTGGAGGTAGGCGTTGGGATCATCTCATTCTCCTTATCAGGGTACTGCAGTTCTGTAACAATATCTCAGAGAAATTTTATAATTAACATATGCTTTCCAAGGTACAGTTTCAAGGCTGCTAATGACCAGCTAATGGAGAGGTGTAGGTGTAAAAACCAGCACTGGATCATTTTATAACCAGTCACAAGATTTTTCCAGTCTTTTGCTGTTAAAGTAGTATATGTATAAATAAATCCAATAATAAAAGAGGTAAGGGGTTGAGTTTGAAAAGCTGGTGGACAACAGGGCTGGAGGGATGGCTCAGTAGCTAACAATACTTGCTACTCTTCCAGAGGACCTGAGTTTAGTTCCCAGCACCTATGTCACAACT